>JAOTRH010061471.1:0-18578 GCA_034768845.1 Heliamphora exappendiculata
TACATCTATAATTATCTTGGATCAAAAGGTAATAAATAGAAAGAAGACTATATATATATATATATATATATATATACCTACAAAGATTTTTTGGCTCAAATGTTGATAGGTAGGAGAAGAGTATATATCAATATATATAAATATTTTAGCTCAAAAGAGGATATGTGGGAACAAGGTGTATATATACATATATGCACACGACATGAGAGATTTGATGAGGAAAGGACAAGGGTGATGAAAGCTTACCTAGTTGAAGCCATGGTTGATATGATCTTGAACAAAAACAATACAAAAAAGTACATAGTTCCTCCTCATTTAAGGAAAAAGGTAGGGCACCCTTTCAAGGGTGGCCGACCACCTTGCTATTTTTTTATTTATATAAATACATTTATAGATATACATATATGCATTTTGGTATATTTGACCCAAGAAAAGAATAAAGATTGGGCTCAAACTTAAAAATTGTTTGAACTTGGAGAAAAGAAATTTTGGGCTTGATCGAATGGGTTTTCTTTCAAAATTTCATGATCTTGCTTTGTTGGGCTTGAATCAAAGACTTGGGCTTATAGTTGTCTTGGGCCTTGTGATGGAATTTAGACCTAGATTGGTTTTGGGCCTAATTAAGCACTTAGGCCTTGATTGCTATTTAGGCCTTATTAAACTTTGGGCATTGATTCTTAATTGGTCTTTATTTAAACTTTGGGTCTTGATTGTATCCGGGTCCATTCATATGATGTCTTACGAATATATGTTCTTTGTGATCATCGTGTGACTTACGGTTTCATGGCTAGCGCGAGTTGTCGCGGTGAGTGTTACAGTTCTTGACATGGTTCGAAAAAGACAGGTCTTTACAACTTACTCCCTTGAATAAAATTGCGTCCCCTAAATTGAAAGAATACCTTCTTTCACAAATAGTTGAGGATGTTGGCATGAATGGAGTATTCTCTCTCCCACGTTGATTCCTATACTCTTCGGCGGCGCTAAAGGACATGTACCAGCTTGATGGTCTTCCCCGTAGATTCTTCTTTCAACGATCTAAAATTTTTACCTACATTTATTCGAATGAAGAATCATCGTCTGGTTAAATCTCTTCTCAGTTCAGAACGTGAGTGGGATGCGCCAGATATTTTCTCAGAGAGAAATGTGAAAAACATTGTGCACTTTGATGAGTTGAGGTGATAAGACTATGCGATAGGGAACTTCTTTAATCTTCTTTAGAATTTTGAACGGGCCGATGAACTTGGGTGATAGCTTCCCTCTCCTACCGAAGCGAATGATCCCTCTTCGTGGTTTGATCTTTCAAAAAATGTGATCCTGACTTCGAATTCCAAAGGTCTAGTTCTTTTGTCCGTGTTTCTCTTCTATCGGTTATGAGCGGTTACTAGCCACTTGTGTATAAGTTTCACTTTCTTTGTTGTCTCCTACACGATTTTTTGTCCCAATAAACTGGCTTCGCCGGCTTCAGTCCAACAGATGGGTGAATAACACAATCGAATGTATAGTGCCTTATATGGAGCCATGTTGATGCTCGCCTGGTAGCTGTTGTTATAGGCAAATTCCACTAGTGGTAGGTGCCTTTCCCAATTTTTCTTGAAATCCATCACGCAGGCTTGTAGCATATCTTCCACAGTTTTAATGGTACATTTCAATTGTCCGTCTGACTGGGTATGGAAGACAGTACTACAGCATAGGTTAGTACCTAACGATTTTTGCAGGCTTTCGTAGAATTGAGAAATGAAACATGGGTCGCGATGAGGCACGATTGAAATAGGAACTCCGTGCAAGTGAACAATCTCGCGAACGTAGTGCTGGCTTAAGGAGTCGAGTGTATCATCTACTCCAGTTAGTAGAAAAAGTGCAGTCTTCGTCGGACGATCTACAACGACGTATATAGCATCGTGTTCTTGTGGTGATCTAGGCAAACCGGTTAGAAAGTCCATCATTACATGCTCGTGCTTCCATTTCGGTATTGACAACAGTTGTAGTCTTCCTTCAAGATGAATTTCAAAATTTGACCGATGAATCCTTGAGAACTATGTCCCATAAATCTTTAACGTTTGATGTGAACACACGTCTCGAGAATCACGACTCTTATCATTGTACGTCGTTCAATTGGTAAGGGTTCCATCTACAGACACGCGAGATTTTATAAATTAATCCCTGGGTCATTCTCTTGTGCTTCCACGATCTTGTTGATCAAAGTTGGTGTAGCAATTATGACAAACGACGAGCTCCTTGATCTTTTAGCTGAGTATGTCGACCACAACATTTGCTTCACCGAAATGATAGGGCAAGGTGACATGACAATTTTTAAGGTATCCTAATTAGTGTCCTTGCCTAATAAAATGTGCAATCGATCTTTCGATTCTCGAAGCTTGATTCCTGAAACTCAATATGTGCAATGCGATGCGATATGGTAGATTTTGAATGAAGTTCAAGGCTATAACTTTCTAGAGATATTCACTCCCAATGCGATGAAAATCTTAAAATTCCTTAGGAATGATATATTTATACTAGCTCTATACTCGAAGAAGTCCTAAGACTTGACATCCTCATTACTAATGTTTAAACGACTAGACAAGAGCGTTCAAAATCCTCAAAGGATATTTTGGACTATACAACATTTTCGGGTAGAGATTTAAAACACTCATAGAGAAGATGAACAAATCCTCCTCTAAGGTATAAAACGAGATTTACAAAGGATTTTCAAGAGGTCAATTTGCTTCAATCAATGGATGATCAGTTAACTGAGAACGAAGTAGCACATCACCACAACAGTGTTACCAAAGACTCAAAATATAGATGGAACAATGAGATATCGCAAGAATAACAAATTGGATTTAAGAAAAGTTTCTCTTAATTGGGATCAATCTATTTCAAAGAAACGTCAAGAAAAATAAGGTCAAGTAATAGATACCCAACTAGATATTTACTCTAAAGTTACATCAGCTACACAAACTTCAACTCAAACATCTAATTATAGTCCCCTGATAAGAATTTCAAGTATATACGATGGTTCACAAGGTTACTTTTACAAACGAGTAAGATATTAAGTTCTTAAAGAAAAGGAAATGATCATATCAAGGATGAATTTTTTATCAATTTAAGATTAGTCAAGAATTAAGAATTAAAGAGGTTGTAAATTTTAAGAAAAGAAGAATCCACAAGAATTTAGTATTTAAATACATGATCATTCAACAAGTTAGTTTCAATTTAGATTCTCAATTTCAGGTTCTAGACAATTGAAAAGTTAGTCCAAGGGTGGAATTGAAATGAGTTAAGGATGATTGAACAACAACTACGGTCACCGTTTAATATAACTCATCAATTTAAGACTCGAGTGAGCGAAGTTATCCAAAAATAATATTCAATTGAATCAAGAGGGATGGAACACAAATTGAGAATTATCATCTTCCAAGGCTACACAACTTTGGAAGAAATGATACGATGATGAACATTAAGTGTATACCTCCGATATCAAACACATAATGTGCAAACACGAAAAACTAGCACATACGTACAAAATTCACATAGGAATTTAAAACTTCAAATGACAAGATTGATATGATCAAGGGAAAACAGAATTATACAATGGATTCACAATAGCTTGGTAACGATTTTTTATGATAAAAAGAAATTTCCCTTATCATGTAAAACCGTCTACCCCCTTAAACAGGAAACAACTCTCCCATTTTGAATGCATAGATCTATGATTTATGAACTTAACATCTTCTTTCTCAAGAAACGAATAGCTTAACTTTCATATCCAACACAGATATGATCACAAGTATGTTTACTACTGGTAAAAAGGTAAGTCTACCTTTTCCTCAGCGTAGAGGTCACATCCTTTCAAGAATAAAGCAAGACTTGGAACTGCTTCTAAACATGGGATATAATAGGTTGAACAGAATCTGTCTTAAAAGTAGTACTGTTGGGGAAAATTTCTTTTTATGAAAAATTATTCTACCAAATATCTTCAAGTAAATTTTAAATGAAGAATAACTCGAAAACCTAGCTCTGTACATAAAATCTGCACTAAGAAAAGTTTTCTATATTTTCTAAAATTCGGGAAAATTGACTTTTTTCCTACCAATTTTGGTAGAATATGTAAAAGTTTTGTTTGGGTGATCAAAATGCATTTCTTGGTTCTACCAAAAACCATACATATTCAAAACAACCCTAAGGAAGCTCCAGTAAAAACATGTTTTTATTTAAGCTTTGTTCAGTTTCTCTATAAAATCGAGTAAAAGAAGAAAAGTGACTTTAGCTTCGATTTTGACAGGTAAACTTTGTTATTTTCTTTCTTAAGTTAAACCACAGTTCCATAACTCAAACAAACACCAAAAACAAAATATCTAGGGACTCCAAATAGGTTTTTAACATATCCATTCAAGTTATAGAAAGAATAAAGAAAAACAAAGGTTCAACCTAATCGATTTTTAGCTAGTTTCTCATTTCACTTCTTCATTTGACATCCATGGTTCAAGATTTCGTTTTCTTCTTCTTTAATCATGTTAAAGATTGTTTGAAAATGGTTAGAAGAGAAGAATGTTAGAGTAATAGGAGGTTCTTACCTTGGATAGCCTTGATCTAAGATCAAAGAACTTAGCTTTAGCTTACAATTCGCACTTTCTTCTTCTTCTTCTTCTTCTTCTCTCTATATCTCTCTATAATCCTCGTGGGGCTTCCGAACCAAGGGGAAACAAGGGAGGTCTTGGCTCATTTTCATAGGCTAAGGAAGGCTTGATGCTCTTCCAAGCTTAGTCGTCAAAAAGTACTCAATAGTGATGGGTTTGAAAGACTTGAATAACAATGTGAATGACAAGAGAGAGAATGATGGTTAGGTTGTTGAGTTGGGGAAAGAAAATGTGTATATATATATATATATATACATATGTGTGTGTGTGTGTGTCTGTGTGTCTGTATAATTATATTGGCTCAAAAGAGAATAAATAGGAAGAAGAGTGTATATATATACCTATATAGATATTTTGGCTCAAATGTTGATAAGAAGGAGAAGAGTGTATGTCAACATATATAAATATTTTGGCTTAAAAAAGGATATGTGGAAAGAAGGTGTATATACATGTGTACACATTACATGAGAGATTTGACTAGAAAAGGACAATTGTGATGAAAGCTTAGGTGGTGGAAGGTTTGGCTAATATGAACTTCAACAAAAACAATACACAAAAGTACATAGTTGCTCCACATTTTAGAGGAAAGGTGGGGCCCTTCCAAGGGTGGTCGGCCACCTCTTGCTATAAAATTGTTTGAGCTTGGAGAAAAAAAAAGTGGGCTTGATCAAATGGGCTTTCTTTTAAAATTTCTTGGGCTTATACTTGTCTTGGACCTTGTGTTGGAATTTGAGTCTAAATTTGTTGTGGGCCTAATTAAGCACTTGGGCCTTAATTGCTATTTAGGCCTTGTTAAACTTTGGGCCATGATTCTTATTTGGGCCTTATTAAAACTTTGGGCCTTGTTTGAGACTTTGGCCTTGATTAATATTTGAGGCTAGTTTAAGACTTGGGCCTTGATCTATATTTAGGCTTAGTTTATGACTTGGCTTGTCGTTGGATCGGCCTCATTCGTACGATGTCCTACGAATATACGTTTCGTGTGATCGTCGTGTGACTTATGGTTTCATGGCTTACGCGAGTTGTCGTAGTCACTATTAGGGTTTCTAGCATGGTTCGAAAAAGATGGTTCTTTATAGAATTTCCCCCGATAATTCAGCTTAAACAAGATATTGTTGACAGTTACAGTAGATTAAAATCAATCTGAAAAAATGGTATTAGATTAAATACATGGGTTAAACATAAAGCAGAATAGTATTCTACTTTTGCACAAGAAGCACTCAATGATTGTAGAAAAATTCAAAAGCCAATAATAGTATTATCAATCAATACATAAAACATTATAAAAAAAATATTTATTTGATGAAGATCACAAATCATCAAGTTGTCAAATGTAGTGAATTATTAACCCAACAAACCAATATCGTTTCTCAAACATGACATATATATATACCAGTGGGAGCTTGTGCCCCCACTAAAAACAAAAAATTATTATTAATAATATTATATTTTTAATTATTATTTTATTTGTAACTCCATTAGAAATATAAAAATAATATTAGTGCTTTTATATTTTTGTATTTTTTTATTATATTTGTACCATATAAAATTATATTATACCCTTAAATATATAATAAGAAAAGAAAGAAAATATTCATACTAACCGTAATCAATTGTAAAAATAGATTTTTGGGTTTTTAAAATATCTAATCTTAGATACTTTTATGAAAAATATACGTTATTGCATATAATAATTCATTGTGCTTGATTATAAAAAATAAGATTATCATTGCTCTTAACATTAGAGCCCCATTTTATTTAATTCTTTGATTTTTCATTGATAATTTAGTACCCGTATATTATTGGGGCAAGAATAAATCAAAATATATCAAAGAAGAAGCGGAATGGGACGGGATTAGAGGTACAAAAAACGTATTTTCAATTTTAAGAGTAAATAATCTTAGTTAAAATAAAATTATAAGATATCTTTAAAATCAGTATTAGTGAAAGATTAAAGTTAAAGAGATATAAACAATAAAAGTAACGAATGATATTATTCTTATATTTTATTTTTATTATACAATTAGAAAGTATACTTTATTTGTAGTTATACATAAAATGGATTTAATTAATATAATTAGAGACGTAACAAAAGAAGATGAAGCAGAGAAGAAAAAATTGTTCAATCGTTATTTTCTTATGGAGAACACAAAATTTGTGAGACTCTGAACCTTTGTATTTTGAGTTATTTTTATATACATGATGCATTTCTTTCAGTATATGAATAGTCTCGATACATGAGTTTTGATTTATAATTGTAGAGCAGCATGTATAAATGTGTTATACGCTTTTCAGGGTTTGGTAGAGGCTTATTTGGCTTGTGTTTGGACCAAAAACTCAGTTCAGTCGACTGGAGGACTTGGCCTAGTCGATTGGACCAAAAAATTTGGGTTTGGTCGACTGAACTCAGGGGTTCGGTCGACTGAACAGTACCATTTTGCCATGTTTATAAATATCCAAGGGGCTAGAGATATTTATTAAAACCTTTCTTAAGAACTAAGTTTTCCCTTTTCTCTGTCTTCTCTCTAGTTTTGAGGGCCTGGGGCTTGGTTTTGGGTTAGTTTCTTTGTGGATCCTTGCTATCGGGGCTGAGGGCTTCGCATCCATCCGGTCGGATTTTTGTTCTGACGCTGTTCAGTTTTGAGACGTCGAGTTCTTGACTCTCCGAGGTAGGATTCTAGACTCTACTGCTGTATAAGGGTGATATATGTAATTATATGTGTTTTCATCGGGTAGAAAACACATCAAACGTGATTTTCATGCGTAAACCTTGGTTTTGGGTAAAAGTGAATTTTTACGTCTTTTCTTGGTTGTATACATGTTTCGGGTACGTGGTATCCATACTTTTCAAAACGAGGTTTGAAAATGAGGTGTTTTATGAAAATGGTAAAAAACGTCTTTTTTGGAGGTTTTGAGCTAACTTACGGGGTTGAGTCTCACCCTTTAAACGTTTTGTTGGAAATGATTTTAGATCTCCATGTCGTTGGATTGGATCTCTTTTATACATGTGCTGTATAATCGTTTTGTGGGTTTTCGTAGTTAAGCTATGGTGGGTTTTTAAATATTTTTCATAGATGTACCGTGACAGTATATGTGTTGAGCTGAGCTTCTATTGCTCATCGGTGGAAGTCCAGAAACGTGCGCAGTGTAGGTGCTTTGTATCTTCGGGTTAATTCCAGTGAATTAAGCAGTGTAAGTGCTTTGTTCCTTCGGTCGTGAAAATTCGTAAATTAAGCTTTGGATGCTTCCTCCATCGATCATGGAAATTCGTAAAGAGTCGGTTGCCTCCATGAATGGCGTTGTTGTTGTAACTCCGTATAGAACTTGTCATTATCTAGCATACCTTAAGGGGTTCAGGACTAGGATAATGGACAGGAGTCTACAGTTGTTACCTTCGTATGCGTGGTAAAGTCGGTACATATGATTATATTTGATCTTTTCTTCTCGGCTGTGTGGCCTGAGTGGAGCTTACTGTTTATTTATAACTTTTCCTTAACTGTGACATGTATCTGTTAGGATGATATGCATAGTTTGAAGGATGGAAAATGTGGGATTGTATGAGATAAAACCTTTTTAAGACTCGTGTTAGTCTATTGGAAAACTTGTGATTTTTTTTAGAAAACCCTTCTTTTGGCTCCTGTGGTTGAACCTGTATGCATATGGTTGCATAGCCTACTTTACAGTTTTACTGTATGTTTTCTATTGGGCTTTGGCTCACGGTGTAAGATTTGGCTGTAAAATATTTTCAGGTGAGCATGAGAAGTTGACCTAGATTCATGTGGTAGCGGAAGACTAGTTATAGTTTCTCTGTTTTGACATGTACTTATACATCTGATGCCGATTTCAGAAGGCGAGTTTTGTATGCCTTGAGGCGATATACTTATTTATGTATGAGATTGCAAGTTTACAGTTTATGAGAGTTGAACTGTGGAGATTTTTTTTATCCAAATGATGTATATTTTTTAGTTGATGGTTTTCCAATTGTAAATCTTATTTTCTCAAACGATGTTTGGGTGGGCTGTCGCGTGACCCTGGTGTTTAAGGCGTGACAACTTGGTATCAGTGCCAGGTTCGAATACCTAAGAGCCATGGAAAAGAGGGTACACCACCTTGTGAGGATGTATGTGTGCTTGATTGCATATGTTACAGCGTTTTCCTAACATCAGCATGATAGCTTGTGGTGTATACGTGGGTATAGAGGTTGGATCTTAGGATTGATTAGTCTTGCCTTCAGGCGTTTAGATTAACAAACTTGGGAGCCATGTTAGAAACGCATTTTGCGGATGTGATTTCTAACAAGGAATCTAAGTCGGTTATCCAGATGGACAAGTCCTTCTTTTTGATTCTCCTCGGTATGTGAGAAGTGATGACATGATCTTAAGTGGCTATGTGTTAGCATGCTTATACATGATATGTCTTTTACGTTAGAAATAACATGTTGTATAGATTCTTATCCTGTTATGTTGCTTTCGTGTAGAATTATGTCCACGCGGGGAGGACGAGGCCGTGGCCGTGGTTCTGGCCGAAGGGACGTTCCAGTCCCAGATATTGGGGATGCTAATGCACCCCAAGGACCTGTTAACGGAGATCTGATGCGTGAGATAGTAGGCTCCATCCGACAGCTGGCTGAGGCCTCTACGGGGAGAGAGAGTGTACCTGAGCCGAGGGCAACGATTGCGATGCGTGAGTTTTGCCGTCTGGACCCTCCTACCTTTTCTGGGGATCCCAACCCCACGGTGGCCACTGAGTGGCTGGAGATGGTTACCAGGATCCGTAATACTCTTCAGATTGAGGAGGATGAATTACTGGTTTCATTTGCTGCCTTCCAGCTAATGGGGAGTTCTCATATGTGGTGGAAGTTTGCCAAGACTACAATAAGAGGCATTCACGAAGGTATTTATGGAGAAATACTTTCTAGCGACTTTGAGGGATCGCTACAGAGAGGACATTCTTTTCCTAACTCAGGGGATGATGTCAGTGGTTGAGTATGAGGCTGAGTTTACTAGCTTGTCCCAGTTTGCAGAGGAGATTGTGCCTACTGATGAGTTCCGTGTGAAACGGTTTCAGAGGGGTTTGAGGCCCATTATTTGTGACATAGTGGCAGCGTTCAGGATGCAAGTCTTTACGGAGTTAGTGGAGACCGCCATGAAGGTGGAGAATACTCTGAACGAGACGCGTAGAGACGGGGACAGTAGGAGTCAGCAAGTAGGGGACGCACATAAGATCAGGGCCACAGGGAGAGCAAGCGTCGACAGATGTCTGGTTCGAGTTCCTATCCAGTGGGATCGTATCAGCCACAGTCTTCTGCACCTACACCTCCCGTAGCTTCAACGGGAAGGTCAGATCAGAGAGGGCTTCTGTGTCACAGGTGCCAACGGCCAGGGCATCGTGCGGCAAAATGCTGAAGTCCAACGCCAGTTCAGGCACAGTCGAAGACGCAGGGGAGGGAGCCAGTGGTGCGTTTTGAGTGTGGCCAGTTAGGGCACATCCGGAGGAACTGGCCTAGCATAGGGAGCATGCAGAGTACAGTTGGAGCACCTGTTACTCCATCTGTCTAGGGATGCCAGCCATCTAGGTTTACAGAAGGGGGAGCTTCTGTATAGTCGGGTAGACAGTCGGCAGTTCAGGGCTGCAGTGGGCAGGCTAGGGCGTATGTTCTTGTAGATCCTAGTTCATCCAGAGCACTGGTCGTACTCGATGCTGCTGATATCACCTCCATGATCAAGGTACTTTTCTAGTCTATAGATCATGGGCCAGTGTTCTTATCAACATCGGAGCATCACATTTGTTTATATGATCTTCTTTTACATCTGTTTTGGGGCTAGAAATGGACTGGTTAGGTAGTACTTTGAGCATGGAGACCCCAGTCAGTGGGAGTGTGACGTTGAGTCTTGTCTGTATATCCTGCGTGTTGGAGATCGTCGGTCGTTGTCTAGAGTTCAACTTCATTATTCTAGACATGAGCGCGTTTGATGTCATCCTAGGGATGGATTAGCTTACCACCTATCGTGCCTCTATCGATTGCAATCGACGGAGGGTAACGATTTGTACACCGGCGGGAGATTGCTTTTGTTTTGTGGGTGACCGGGATGAGGGTTCGATGTCTTCGCCCAGCGCTGTGCGGAACCAGGGTAACCTGGGTTTCCTTTTGTTAGCACTTATGTTGGATGAGGTAGTTGGGAGTCGAGGAGAGTTACCTCTGGTGGTTTGCGACTATCCAGATGTCTTTCCTGACGATCTGTTCGAGTTGCCGCTGAGCTGGGAGGTAGAGTTCTCTATTGATCTAGTTCTTGGAGCTGCTCCCATATCTATACCGTCCTATCATTTTGCACCTGCTGAGTTACAAGAACTCAAGGTACAACTTCAGGAGTTGCTAGACAGAGGGTTTATACGCCCGAGTACTTCGTCGTGGCGAGCTCCTGCTCTTTTTGCTAAGAAGAATGATGGATCCTTACGATTGTGTATTGACTACCAGAAGCTGAATCAGGTGACAATGAAGAATAAGTATCTGATGCCGAGGATAGGTGATTTGTTTGATCAGTTGAAGAATTCGAGCTGTTTCTCGAAGATTGACTTGAGATTAGGATATCACAAGTTGAGGATTAGGGATGAGGAGATAGCAAAGATCACCTTTCGGACTCGCTATGGTCATTACGAGTTTCTGGTTATGTCGTTCGGTCTGACGAATGCTCCTGCCATGTTCATAAGTTTGATGAACTGGATCTTCCATCCTTATCTGGACAGTTTTGTAGTGGTATTTGTGGATGATATATTTATATATTCACCCACTAGGGAGGCACATGAGGATCACCTACAGATCGTGTTACAGACTTTGAGAGAGCACCGCTTGTATGCGAAGTTTGAGAAGTGCGAGTTCTAGATGTCTGAGGTGAGGTTTCTTGGACACGTAGTGTCGACAGATGGAGTAGCTGTGGATTCGTTGAAGACTGATGCTGTGACGGATTGGTAGCGACCGAAGAGTGTCTTTGAGATTCACAATTTTCTGGGCTTGGCAGGCTACTACCGACGGTTCGTGAAGGATTTTGCGAGACTTGCTGCACCGATGACGCGTCTGACGCGGAAGGGAGTTGTGTTTGTTTGGAGTGAGTCTTGTGAGTCGGCATTCCAGGAGCTGAAGACAAGGTTGACTAGCGCGCCAGTGTTGATCATTCTAAGCGAGGCTTGGGGTATACAGTGTACTGCGATGCATCACATGACGGTCTTGGATGTGTTCTGGTGCAGGGGTAAGGTTGTAGCCTATGGCTCTCGGTAGTTGAAGACGCACGAGAAAAACTACCCAAGACACAATCTGGAGTTAGCAGCCGTGGTCTTTGCCATGAAGACATGGCGTCACTATCTTTATGGTGAGCATTTCGAGGTTTTCTCCGATCACAAGAGCTTGAAATACTTATTTTTGCAGAACGACCTGAACTTGCGCCAACGACGATGGATGGAGTTATTGGAGGATTATGATTTTAACTTGCATCACCATCCAAGGAAGGCCAATGTTGTGGCAGACGCACTCAGTAGAAGATCTCATAGGTCGTTAGCTTCTGTGGCTATACGTGAGCGGGACATGCTTAGAGAGGTTGGAGAATTTGATCTGTGTCTTGAGGAGACAGTGACGGGTGCCATCCTATTTTTAGTAGTTACTTGACCAGCGTTGATAGCACGTGTGCTAGAGGTCCAGCAGACGGACCAAGAGGCTCAGATGATACGAGATTGTGTTGCTAGTAGAGAGGATACAGCGGGCTAGATTGTGGGTTCAGATCAGAGTCTGAGGTTGGCTGGGAGGTTGTTTGTGACAGAGTCATGCCGAGCTGATCTTCTATGTGCGTGTCATCATTCTCGCCTTGCAGTGCATCCTGGAGGCATGAAGATGTACCATAGCCTACGCCGTCAGTTCTGTTGAACGAAAATAAAAAAGGGCGTGATCCAGTTTGTTTCACGGTGCCTTACCTGTCAGAAGGTGAAGGCGAAACATCAGAGACCGGCGGGATTGCTACCGTCGTTGCCGATATCAGAGTGGAAGTGAAAGCACGTCACTATGGACTTTGTGTTAGGACTTCCTCAATCACCTAGGGGACACGATGCCGTGTGGGCTGTGGTTGATAGGTTGACAAAGTCTGTACGTTTTCCCCCCATCCGAGTGAAGGATTCGGTGGAACGACTAAGTAGTTTCTATATCAGAGAGATAGTCCAGTTGCATAGAGTACTAGTATCTATTATTTTTGACCGAGACCTGCGCTTTACATTGCGCTTTTGGAAGAGTCTTCAGGAGACTTTGGGGACAAACTTGATGTTCAATACTACTTTTCACCCCCAGACGGATGGTCAGTCAGAGAGGACCATACAGATTCTGAAGGATATGCTGAGGGCTTGTGTCCTTGACTTTAGAGGTTCTTGGGAGGATCATCTACTGCTGGCAAAGTTTGTATACAACAATAGTTATCAGTCCAGTATTAAGATGGCACTGCTTGAGGCTTTGTATGGTAGACCGTGTAGATCACCCGTGTATTGGACAGATATGAGAAAGACCACAGTCTTGGGATCCGACATGGTACAGGAGACGACAAAGAAGGTTGTCGTGATTCGCCAACGCCTTATGACAGCGCAGAGCTGCCAGAAGAGTTATGCAGATCAGAGGGGGTGACCTTTGGAGTTTGCAGTGGGGGGATCATGTGTTTCTGAAGGTCTCGCCACGTAGAAGTTTGATGAGGTTTGATCGTAGCGGGAAGCTATCACCGCGCTTCATTGGACCATTTGAGATCCTCGACAGAGTAAGAGAGGTCGCATATCGTTTGGCTTTGCCACCTCAGTTAGCATCTGTGCACAACATGTTTTGCGTTTCTATGCTTCGGAGGTACGAGCCTAATCCTTCACATGTGCTAGATTGGGTTGAGCTACGAATTGATGAGAATGCCACTTATGAGGAGCGCCCAGTAAGGATTCTTGATACAAAAGAGCAGGTGTTGCGGGAGAGAAGGATTGCTTATGTTAAGGTCCTATGGCTTCATCGTAGGGTTGAAGAAGCGACATGGGAGCCTAAGTCTGGGATGCGTGCTAGATACCCAAACCTATTTTTCTCGCGACCTTGTTGTGAATTTTGAAGGCAAAATTCCTTAAGGGGGGAGAGTTGTGAGACCTTGAACCTTTGCATTTTGAGTTGTTTTTATATACATGACGCGTTTCTTTCAGTATATGAACAGCCTCGATACATGAGTTATGCTTTATAGTTGTAGAACAGCATGTATAAATGTGTTATACGCTTTCTGAGGTTTGGTAGAGGCTTATTTGGCTTGTGTTTGGACCAAAAACTCAGTTTTACATCGAAAAACATACTGCCCAGCAGTTTAGTCGACTAGAGGGCTTGGCCCAGTCGACTAGACCGAAAAATTTGGGTTCGATCGACTAAACAGTACCATTTTTCCGTGTTTATAAATATCTCAGGGGCTGGAGATATTTATTAAAACCTTTCTTAAGAACTAGGTTTTCCCTTTTCTCTACCTTCTCTCTAACTTTGAGGGTCCGGGGCTTGATTTTGGGTTGGTTCCTTTGTGGATCCTTGCTATTGGGGCCAAGGGCTTCGCATCCATCAGGTCGAATTCTCGTTCTGACGCTGTTCAATTTTGAGACGTCGAGTTTTTGACTCTCTGAGGTAGGATTCTAGACCCTACTGCTGTATAAGAGTGATATATGTAATTATATGTGTTTTTACCGGGTAAAAAATACATCAAACGTGATTTTCATGTGTAAACCTTAATTTTGGGTAAAAGTGACTTTTTACGCCTTTTCTTGGTTGTATACATGTTTCAGGTACGTGGTATCCGTACTTTTCAAAACGAGGTTTGAAAATGAGGTGTTTTATGAAAATGATGAAAAATGTCTTTTTGGAGGTTTGGAGCTAACCTGCGGGGTTGAGTCTCACCCTTTAAATATTTTGTTGGAAATAATTTTATATCTCCATGTCGATGGATTGGATTTCTTTTATACATGTGTTGTATAATCGTTTTGTGGATTTTCGGTGGAAGTCAAGAAACGTGCGCAGCGTAGATGCTTTGTACCTTCGGGTTAATCCCCGTGAATTAAGCAGTGTAGCTGCTTTGTACCTTCGGTCGTGGAAATCTGTAAATTAAGCTTTGGATGCCTCCTCCATCAGTCATGAAAATTCGTAAAGAGTCAGTTGCCTCCGTGAATGGCGTTGTTGTTGTAACTCAGTATAGAACTTGTCATTATCTAGCAGGCCTTAAGTGGTTCAGGACTAGGATAATGGACAGGAGTCTATAGTTGTTACCTTTGTCTGTGTGACAGAGTCGGTACATAGGATTACATTTGATCTTTTCTCCTCGGCTATGTAGCCTGAGTGGTGCTTACTGTTTATTTACAATTTTTCCTTAACTGTGGCATGATATCTGTTAGGATGATATGCATAGTTTGAAGGATGAAAATGTGGAATTTTATGAGATAAAACCTTTTTGAGACTCGGGTTAGTCTGATGGAAAATTTGTGATTTTTTAGAGAAAAACCTTCTTTTGGCTCATGTGGTTGAACTTGTATGCTTATGATTGCATAGCATGCTGTACAGTTTTACTGTCTGTTTTCTATTGGGCTTTGGCTTACGGTGTGAAATTTTGCTGTAAAATCTTTTTAGGTGAGCGCAAGGATTTGACCTAGATTCCTGTGGTGGCGGAAGACTAGTTGTAGTTTTCCTGTTTTGACATGTACTTATACACGTGGTGCCTGTTTCAGAAGGTGAGTTTTGTACGCATTGAGGCGATATACTTATTCATGTATGAGATTGCATGTTTACAGTTTATGAGAGTTGAACTGTGAGAAAAAAAATTTTATCCAAATGATGTATATTTTTGAGTTGATCGTTTTCCAACTGTAAATCTTATTTTCTCAAACGATATTTGGATGGGCTTTCACGTGACTCTGGTGTTTGGAGCGTGACAAAATTATACAAAATAAAGCTAAGGCCGAATTAAGCTATATTATTTGGTTTTCTAAAATTTTAATTATTTTTTACTTTATCAATTTAGCTGTCAAATAGAACCAATCATTAATTTGAGATATTGATAAGGTGAATGTGTATTCAATGTTAGGCATCATGAGCATGAAGACCTCAAAAAAATATCTTTCTGTCCTATGAACCTTAAGGTGTATAAAGTTTCGTATTTAATTTTTAGGCAAAGCGAAAGAGATTTTATTTAACTTAAGTTTCTCCAGGCCAAAAACAAACCTACTTCAAAATAACCCTCTTGAAACGCTTTGGTACAATATCTTAAAACACACAATGCCGAAAAATTTCCCCTCCCTTAATCTATTGAAAAATCAAATGTGGATTTTCAGTCACAAAAGCCAAAATTCATGACAAATTTGAACAATTAACTATTTGCCAAAATTCATGACAAATTTGAACCATTAACTATTTGTTGACTGTGAATTCATGAACAATTCTTGAATTTAAATCTCAATTTGTGTATTCCTAATGACATAAAAAATATAAATTGATATAAAACTAATCAATATGGATTCTTTTCGATAAAAAAACTCTTCTATGTTTTCATTATAATATAACAACAATTATAAGTATATATATAAACCCCATAGTAGAAATTGTTAATACAAAAAATATTTATATTTTAAATAATTTATTTATTTTTAATAAAGTAATTATAATACTTTCAATACCAAAAATCAACTCTATTCTAAAGAACTAAAAAATATTTAATTATTTTTTTACTTTATCAATTTAGGTGCCAAACAGAACTTATCATTGATTTGAGATATATTTGTTTTTATAACATCATTTTCTTCTATTAATAAGAGAAGAATACATCAGTCGGACCACAGAAGGCCATTCTATTCAATGCTAGACATAATGAGCATAAGGACCGCGAAAAAATATATTTTCGTCATATTCATTCTATGAACCGTAAAGTGTATAAAGTTTCGTATTTAATTTTTAGGCAATGTGATAGAGACTTTAGTTAGCTTAGGTTGCCCTAGGGTAGAGAAAGAGACAAGCGTACGTCAAGATAACCCTCTTTTGAAACCCTTTGGTATAGTATGTCAAAACACACAATGCCTAAAAACTTTTCCTCCTTATTTTATTAAAAAATCAAATATGAGTTTTCAGTCACAAAGCCAAAATTCATGGCAAGTTTGAACCATTAACTATTTGCTAATTGTGAATTCATGAACGATTCTTAGATTTAAATCTCAATTTGTGTATTTCCAACGACATAAGAAAATACAAACTGATATAAAACTAAGTAATATGGATTTTTTTCAATAAAAAATCCTTCTCGGTTTTTATTATAATATAACAACAATTATAAGTATATTTAACCCCCATGGTAGAGATTGCTAATACAAAAGTTATTTATATTTCAAATAAGATATCTTTAAAATCAATATTAGTGAAAGATTAAAGTTAAAAAGATATAAGCAATAAAGGTAAAGAATGATATCATTCTTATATTTTATTTTTATTATACAATTAGAAAGTATACTTTATTTGTAGTTATACATAAAATGGATTTAATTAATATAATTAGAGACGTAACGAAAGAAGATGAAGTAGAGAAGAAAAAATTGTTCGGTCTTTATTTTTTTTATGGAGAACACAAAATTATACAAAATAAAGCTAAGGCCCAATTAAGCTATATTATTTGGTATTCTAAAATTGTAATTATTTTTTTACTTTATCAATTTAGTTGTCAAACAAAATCGATCATTGATTTGAGATATTGATAAGGTAAATACCCCGTGTATTCAATGCTAGGTATAAAGAGTATAATGAGCATAAAGACCTCAAAAAAATATCTTTCCGTCCTATGAACCTTAAGGTGTATAAAATTTTGTATTTAATTTTTAGATAAAGCGATAGAGCTTTTATTTAATTTAGGTTGCTCTAGGCCAAAAACAGACCTACGCCAAGATAATCCTCTTTTAAAACACTTTGGTATAGTATCTTAAAACACACAATGCCAAAAAAATTCTCCTCTCTTACTCTATTGAAAAATCAAATGTGAATTTTCAGTCACAAAAGCTAAAATTCATAACAAATTTGGACCATTAACTATTTGTTGACTGTGAATTCATAAACAATTCTTGGATTTGAATCTCAATTTGTGTGTTCCTAATGACATAAGGATGTCATTCATACGTCGTTAGCTGATATTATTATTGGGTTTGGACCACATTTGCGTAATGCCGCATGTCATTCATACGGTAAATTAGAGTGTTTGACAAAATTATTGTTAATAATTTTTATTTTTATTATTAATTTTAGTTATAAATTATAATTTTTTAAAATATTTATAATTTTTGTTATAATTTGTAATTATTATTATCTTTTAACTATAAATTATAAATTTTATCAAATACTCACAACTTCTAATACAAACTGCATTTTATAAAGTATTAATTTTATCAAAGCCAAACACTATCAATATAAGGCACCCGCATTCTCACATAGCTGAGAATCATTCATGTAGGCTCTCGTTGGGTTAAATTGGGTGAATTTTTCTGTTTTCTATTTTTTAAAAATTTTTAATCTTTTGACTAAATTTTCTTATTTTTTTGAATTGTTTCGATGAGATGAACCTAAAAAGTAAAAAAAAAATTATCAAAAGATGAAAAAAATTCACTAAAGACGAAAACAAGCCACATAAATTTGGTTTATTGGCTTGTTTGGACTTATTTTTTGTCTTTTCTAATTTTTTTTATTTTAATCAAAATAATTTATTTTTTTGGCTCGTCTCGATAAATGAAGTCAAAAAGTATAATAGTTCGACTAAATAAAAAAATCGCTAAAAATAAAAATAAACAAAATCAAATAAATAAATAAGCAAATATTGCAAACTAGGCCATAGTAATAAATAACGAAAATGGTATCTACATCAACAATTAATTACCGACTTAATCACAAAT
>JAOTRH010061482.1:0-18578 GCA_034768845.1 Heliamphora exappendiculata
AGGGCTGTGGCGGCGACGTCTGGGGCGGTGCGGTGCGGTGCGGCGACGGAGAGGGGGAAAGAGACGCGGTGCGGCGGAGGAGGCGGAAGTACGGCGACGGCGGCCATGGGTGGCGAGGACGGTGATGGAAAGTAAGAGAGGGGGAGAGAGGCGCTGATAGAGAGAAGAAGGAAACGAAGAGAAGGGGAGAGAGCCAGTTCTGTGAAGGATGCGTTGCGTGTTTGTGAAGGAAAGGAATGTGAACGATGGGCGGGAACTCAGGCAAAGCTAAACCGTTGGATTCAAAACATGAGAAATCCTAGCCCTGGAAATTTAGTTTGTCTCTGGACAATTTGAAAATTTTTAAAAATCCTGAGCTGAAATATTATATAGATTAAAGGCTTAAACTCCCTACTTAGAAATTTTAATTTCTTGTCTAAAATATTTGATCAATGTTTTCATGTAATAAATAAAACTTGCTAACTTAAATTTGTTAATTTTTAGTATCAAATTATTATTTTTTGTGATTTTAAAGTCAAAATTAGTATATATTTAATAAAAATTAACGAAAGATACTAATAAGTATGTTTTTATATAGTTTGTAAAACTATAATCTTTAATGTCTGTTGAAAATTATTGGAGCCTCTACGGCTGCTCACGTGTATTCTTAGTTCATTATTTACCAAATTTGCTTCTCTTGCATGTTCATAATATCAGGGTCGTATACTAAAAATTATGTCTTTTATTATTTTTAATATTTAATAATATTTATTAATAAAAAAATTTATTTTATGAGAATTTTAATGAGCAATGTATGCGGTTTCATTATTTATTTAATGTTATGTATGGGTGTCTTTTATTCTGTACAGTATTTAATCTAGTGTGTAGAGTTTAGCTTACACATGAAAAATCAGATTATCGGTTCTTGCAAAATATAAGTTTTCGATTCACGGCTTAGATGGAATTGGGCACACCATCGGTACAGCTGTAGCACAGAGTTTTAGTAAATCTGTCTTGATTGTAAAGAACAGATAATAGCGTTGCATATTATTCCGACTCGCTATACTGGTACACTTTGTGTATATTGAACAGAACCGCTATTATAAACATTTATGCTCTTAATTCCAAAATAATTAATTATTTACGTATATTTAATATTTATTATTTTGATTCATTAAAAGATGATATCTTTTACGAGTTTATAATCTTGGTGAGTTGGATAACGATATTAATTATATGGTGCATATTAATTATTAACGAAATCTATGTTCTAAAATATCGGGATTGACGATACCTTTTGAGGAAACTTATAAGTTTTGACCGAGTCAAACCCTACAGGTGAATTTAATTATCCGACTGTGAAATAAATTAAGCAGAATGTCTTAAGAATTTTTATTTAAGAAACCAATTAAGTATAATTGTTAGTAATTTAATTTAATCAGCGGGCATTAAAAATCTTAGCGTGTAGAGAATAAATAAACATTTAATAATAGGAGCTCAAATATTCGATTTTGTGAATATGACCGGGAGTGCAATTATAATTTTTCAGTTGAATGAATTATAATTAATATTTTTATGAAATTGATTCTGGAGTGAATTGAGTTTTTATAATTATATTAAGAGTCTAAATCATATTTACTCTACAAGTTCCTATTGTATAAATATATATAAACCCTAGTCCATACAATTAATCTTTACCGTTAGGGTTTCTACAAATTCTACTGTTGGCTAGTCAGGATTTTGAAGAACACAAGGATCATAACCCACACTACGTAACTTGTATTCGAAAATATAGTAGAAAACTTAAATTTAGAGTTTCAACTTGAAATCTACAACCACGAAAGCTTCTATATTAAAAGTTGTTGCAGCAACTGAAATCATTCCTACCAAATTTCATAAAGTAAGTATAATCTAACTTTGAGAGTATATATCGGATTTTATTTTGATCGTTTGATATCAAAAAATTTTAATTTGGAGCTGATTTTGTGTTTGTTCGTTCAATTTTTTTGCTTAAATCATGTTCTAATAAATTGATTTTAACAGTTTAACCTCCAACAATTGGTATTAAAGCCGACTTTAAATATGAATATGGTTTAATAGAAGGGTTCGGGTAGTTTTAGATCTGTGCCAACTTGATTTTGCAGGCGATCTAATCCTAATTTTATAGTTGTTATTTATTTTTTTATATTTGATTGAATGATTATTAAATTATTTTTTTTAACCATAAGAGTTGATCGTAGTAGATTAATTGTAAACTCTGCAGAGACATAAGATCAATGTAAAAATAATTATTTTTTTGATTTGATTTTTTTTAATTTTTTGTATAAAAAAAACCGAAGATGTTAATAAACAAAAAGCCGACGGCACCTTACTCGCTAGAGTGAATCATGAAAGCTTGGAATCATGGAGATTATGCTTGAAAACAAAAGATATAGCCAAACAGATCACTATGAATCATGGATGCACTAGGATTACTTTGCTTTTGGAGTTTGCCACGTGGGTTATCATGATGAATCATGAGATCATCAAAGCATTCCAAGATTAATGTTTGCGCCGTATAGCCTTGAAGATGATCCATGAGAATGATGCTAAAAAATTCCGAACGGACAATGACAAGCCAAGCAAGCTGAAGCGAAGCAACAGGCGCTACATGCGCGCTGTGCGTCCGCGCGCTGCGAGGTTCGGCGCTGAGTCTTACAGGATTTTTGTTAGGTTAGAGTTTTGATTCTGGCAGGATTACATGGCTTTAAGACTTTATAGGGAACAAGGATCTTTTAATTAAAAGAGTTACAGGTAGACTATAAAATTGGAATATATTTTGTATTTTTATTTTTTTTAATTGCGTAAATGATTTATTTCGTTTATAATTCCTTTTTATTTTAATTAATTCGGTTAATTCGTTTTTAATTTTTTTTTGTAACGGAAAATAAAATAAAATTTTCTTTAGTTAAATTAATTTTTTTAAAGTAAAATTTGGGATTTTATTTGTTACAAAACGACACGTTTAATCATGTTGTTTTATTAAAACCAAAAATTTTAGATAAATATGAAAATTAATTTTGAGTTTTGAATTAATTAAAAAGAAAGTTTAATTTTAATAAATTATTTTTAAAAAAAATTTGTAACTAGATAATAAAGTTAAATTCTTATTTTTTATTTAAAATTAATTTTTTAAATAATTAGAATTTACGATATTTTATTTGTTATACATTAAACACAAAAAGATGGTTTGAAAAGTCAAAATCTTTTAGAAGCGTGTGGTTTTAGAAATTAATAAATTTATTTTAATTAAAAAAAATTTATAACATCAAAATATTTAAAAACAAAATAAGAGAGAAAATGTATTCACAGATAAATCCCGAGATCTCCATCACTATTTCGTAGGTGATGTAATTAATTTTGTGTGCTGGTATTTGGACCTTCTTCTCTATCAGACAGAATTAATTACGAATCGCCAATACGAACCTTCTTTTGGGATAATTCTGGATGATCATTAGTGTGAATCTCTTCTCCATTTGAAGGGTTTATTGTAAAGCGGTTGATTCAGAATTAAGTGATAGTTAACACTTAACTATAAATAATGGTATCTTCTCTACTTGAGCCACTACTATTATTTATAAGACCGAAACTACGTCAGCTAATTAATTTTATTTGGCATGGTCTGTAACCTAGATAATAAAATTAATAGGAAGTAGCCTATTCGGACAACTGTTAAATAGTAGACAACATTCCCATCGAGACATGCCATTCACGGTGTAGTGGACTGCTGGCGATTTTTTTTAAAAAAATGGTAGAGAAAACCAATTTTAAAATAAATTTCAAAATTATTGCTAATCTTATTTAATATTTTTTTTAATTATGCGATTATCAAGATAAAATGACTTTCAATTCTCTTGCATCTATATTCAAAGAAAACAAACTTACAGGACCAAATTATGTTGATTGAAAAAGAAATTTGAATATTGTTTTAAGTACCAAGGATTATAAATTTGTGTTAATTGAGATTTGACTACTAGTACCTGATGAGAGGGCGACTAAACATGAAACCTCAGCTTATAAGAGTGGTAGAAGGCTGACTAAATGGCTCGCTGTTATATTTTAGCTTTTATGTCAAATGTATTGCAGCATCAGCATTAGACTATGCCAAGTGCCTATGACATGATTATGAACCTCAAAAAAATATTTGGGGATCAAAATCGTGCCGCTATGTAGGTGGATCTTTGATGAATACAAACATGCCTGAAGACACCGCAGTTAGGGATCATGATCTGAAGATGATCATTCTTCTGAATGAACTAGAGATTCTGTGAGCTGAGATTGACGGTAAAACCCAGGTCGATATCATACTCCAGTCGATGCCTGATACTTTAAGCTGTTTTGCCTGAACTATACAATGAACAAACTCAATTTTTCCCTCGCAGAACTACTTAAAGAACTTCAAGCAGTTGAGGGTGTTCTTAGGAGGCCAGGTAATGTGTTTGTTGCTGAAAAAGATTCTTCCTCTAAGTCGAAAGGTAAGAAGAAGAAAAATGTTCAGAAACAGGAAAGCACAAGTTCAAAAGCAGCTAATGGGTCTAAAGTTGGTGTGAAAAAGCCGAAATGCAAGTGTTATCAGTGTAACCAGGTAGGGCATTGAAAAAAATAGTGTCCAATTTTTCTTAGCAAACAGAACTAACAAGGTAATTTCTGTTCACTAGTTATTGAAACATATTTAGCAGTATTATCTACCAGTACCTGATGTGTAGATAGAAGAGTCACTAATCATATTTGCAATTCTTTGCAGTGGTTCCAAGAAATCATGCAGCTCAGTGATGAAAAGATTTACCTACACATAGGCAATAATACCAGGGGTTCCAGGAAACCAGTCACTCTTTCTTTTAGTAGAGATAAGATTTTAATTTTAAAAGATTGTCTTTATATATCTTCTATTTGAATAAATTTAATTTCAGTTTCTAATTTGGTTAATAATAAATATTCAGTTTGTTTTAATAACTCTATAGTTATTAAGAAAAATAACACTTTATTTATTCTGGTACATTAGTGGATAATCTGCATGTTATATATCCTATCTCTCCTACACTGCAACTGAATGAATTGAATAACACATCTAATTTACCAAATAAGAGAAATAAATATTATTTAATGAACCAATCATTATTTTGACACTTACGCCTAGATCATATTAATCTAAAGAGGATAAATAGACTGGTTGAAGATGAACTTTTAGGTTCATTAGAAATGCAGACACTTTTAGTCTGTGAATCTTGCTTGAAAGGTAAAATGGCAAAGAGGCCATTTTCGGCTAAAAGCCATAGAGCTAAAGAATCGTTGGAACTTGTTCACTCTAACTTGTGTGGACCTATGACTATCCGGGCTAGAAGAGGCTTTGAGTACTTTGTTACTTTCATTAACGACTACTCAAGGTATGAATACGTTTATTTGATACACCGTAAGTTTGAATACTTTAAAAAATTTTAAAAATTTAAGGCAGAAACAAAGAAGCGTCTAGATAAAGGTATCAAGTCACTACGATCCGACTGTGGTGGCGAGTACCTCTTTAGAGAGTTTAGGGACTATTTGTCAGCAAATGGGATTATATCCCAGTTGACTGTACTGGCCACTCCACAGCAGAATGGTGTAGCAGAAAGAAGGAATAGAGCTCTTATGAAAATAATAAGGTCCATGATGAGTTATTCAGATTTGTCCAATTTGTTTTAGGGATTTGCATTAAAGATAGCAGCTTACATTCTGAACTTGATACCTTCTAAATTAGTACCTTCTACTATCACAGAATTGTAGACCGGGCACAAGCCTAATCAGAGACATATTTAGATTTGGGAGTGTCCAGCACACTAAAAGAGAACGCGGGTAAGTTAGAACCGAGAACGAAAGTCTTTCTTTGTTGGGTATCTCAGAGGAATGAAGGGCGATTTGTTTTATAATCCTAAGGATCAGAAGGTCATTATCAGTACTAATGTCCGATTCTTGGAACAGAATTATATAATGGACCACAAACCCAAGAATAAAATTGTTCTAGAAGAACTAAGAGAAAATTCCAGTAGAACAGAAGAGGAACAGCGAGTCATCAATACCCCATTACCTCGTCGTAGTGGGAGAATTATCGAGGCACCTGTTGATCTTGAACCAGATCAGAGTGCTACCACAAAGATGCCAATTCTACAAGCAGAGGTGCATATAGATGATGGTACACAAGGTTCAGGAACTGTACAGCGTATCACTGCTAGTATACAGACGCAGGTAATGCCTTGTCGCAGTGGGAGGGTTGTTCATCGACCCAGTCGGTATATGTTCTTAGGAGAGTCTTTTGACAGGATCCCAATAGAACTGGATACCGAACCCTGCAACTACAATGAAGCACTTTAAGACAAAGATGCAAATTTTTGACAAAAGACTATGAATTCATAAATAGAATCTATGTATTCTACTCAGGTTTGAGAACTTGTAGAACCACCCGAAGGGATAAAATTCATTGGATACAAGTGAATCTACAAGAGGAAGAGAGGAGCAGACGAAAAGGTGAAAATCTTCAAAGTTAGACTTGTTGTAAAAGGGTTCACTCAAAAAGAAAGGATCGATTATGAGAAAAAAATTTCGCCAGTAGTCATGCTTAAGTCTATCTGAATTATCTTATCCATTACGGCTCATTTAAATTACAAAATTTAGTAAATGGACGTCAAGACAGCTTCCCTTAACGAAAATCTTAATGAATACATCTATATGATGCAACTAGATGATTTCATAGCAAAGAGCCAAAAGCACGTGTTGCGCAAGCTTAAAAGATCTATTTAAGGATTTAAGTAGACATCTAGATCTTGGAACACTCGGTTTGATCAGGTCATTAAGTCTTATAATTTTGATCAAAGTCCTATGTGTACAAAAGTGTGATGGAAGCATGGTGGTCTTTTTAATACTTTATATGGATGACATCTTACTCGTTGAAAATGAAGTGGGGGTATTATCTTTGGTTAAAATATGATTATCTTGGTAGTTCAATATGAAAGACTTGGGAGAATCTAGTCACATCATTGGGATCAAGTTTATGCAAGATCAAAAATATAGGTTGTTGGGCTTATCACAAGCTAGTTATATCGACACTATTCTTACTCGTTTTATCATGCATGATTTCAAGAAAGGGTTTCTCCCTTTTGGGCATGGAATCACTCTATCCAATAATCAGTGTCTTAAGATACCTGATAAGATAGAGAAGATAAAGGCAGTTCCTTATACTTCGACAATGAAAAGCCTCATGTATAGTATGTTGTGCACTAAACCCGATATCTATTTTGCTAGTGACATAATTAGAGATATCAGTCTAATCCAGGGCAAGAGTATTGGACAGCGGTAAAACATATAATTAAGTACCTGAAAAAGACTAAAAATTATATATTAGTTTACCAAATAGATAGTCTAGTACCTTTGGGGTACACGAACTCAAATTTTCAGTCAAATAAGAATTTTTGAAAGTCTACCTCATAATATGTTTACCTTGAGAGGTGGAGCTATAAGTTGGAGGAATATCAAGTAGTCCTGCATTACTGAATCCACTATAGAGGCCGAGTACTTGGCAGCTTCTGAAGCAACCAAAGAGGCCGTTTGGCTCTGGAACTTCTTGCTAGATTTGGATGTGGTGCCTTCAGTACAGTTAACTATTACACTTTACTGTGATAATAACGAAATGGTACCAACTCGAAAGAACCAAGAACCCACAAGAAAAGAAAGCACATCGAGCGTAAATATCACCTCATATAAGAAATTGTACAGAGGGGTGATGTTGTTGTGACCAAGATTGCATCGGCGGATAACCCTGCAAATCTTTTTACAAAGAGCCTACCGGCTAAGACTCTTAACAATCATGTAGAGGATATAGGAGTCAGATGTATGGAAACATGATTTTGAGTATAAATGGGAGATTATCATGGTCGTTGTAAACACGACAATTTGACCCTACCCAATCTTAGATGAATTCGATGATGAAAACAATTGGAATGGTGTCTCAGTTCGATCCTCGGGAAATTATCCAAGCTCGGTATTTGAACCCGAAACCTTCAAACCAAAGAAATTTTATCAAACCATTGAAACTTGCTATCCAAGTAAGGCAACCGCCATGTTCATTGTGGCGACCGCCAGTAGAACCTCTTGGAAACCCTAACTAAAAGTGGCGACTGCCACTTCCAAATCGGTGACCGCCAACTTGCATTGTGGTGACCGCCAATAGAACCTTGTGAAACCTTTCAAAAACATGGCGACCGCCAACTTGCATTGTGGCGACCGCTAACTCCAAATAGCTTGACATGTCTTAGAACGTGACAGCATCTCATTGATTGAATAACTCTATAAATACCGTATCCCCTGTACATTTTTCAGGACAAAAAGTTATAGAGGAATTTAGAGAGAGAAGCTCTGTCAAGTCATCGAGCAATCCGAGTCCCGATGCCAAAACCCTACCGAAATACCTAGACCCGAACCTTCGACATTGAAGCCTTGCTTGGATCACCACCCGAGGATTAGACCGTTGAAGCACATTCCCGACTTGAGGATTCCCCAACAATCTATGTACCTCGTTTGAATTTTCGATCATTCTAACTCCATTCTCTCTCTTTTGGAGTGATCGGGTTAAATTCAATCTTAATTTGCATATTTTTTTCATTTATCTAATTAATCTTGTTTTGCTTCATGTAATTTGGTTACCCTCTTTACTTCCTTAGTTATTAATTTTCTCACATTTCACACTAAGCACATTGTCATTCTTATTTTTATTCATTAATTAGTGCCAACATTCTTTTAGCAATTACAGCTTATTATTGCTGTTAATTGTTATAACTAAAGCACTTACATTATATGAATATAATTGTCAATATTATATTCATACATTTCAATTAAATAGTTATGCTTATTTCATTTTGTTTTTTTCTTTTATAATTAGTTTAAAGTTTCTCTATTAGTTTTTCTTATTTCATTTTTTTAATGTCCCTTTATTTTTAGCATTAATCTAATATGTCCTTTTTTTAGCATTTATATTTTTATTCTTTTTCTCATTGAATAGCTTCAATTTTTTTTTCTTTCAATGTAGCTTTAATTTCTTTTCTTTTTTAAGTCCTTTTTTCTTTTTTTTTTTTAATACTAATGTTACATTTTATTTTCTTTTAGTTTAATATTTTTTTTCTAGCTTTTATTTTCAATTTTTTAAATGTTAATGTAGTTTCTTTTACTAGCATTTTATTTTATTTTTCTTCTCTTTTATCATTAGTTTAAATTTTCTTATAATATTCTTTTTTTTTCTTTTAGTATTAATTTAATTAGTATTTCTTTTCTCCTAATATTAGTATTTAGTATAAAGCACAATTTTCTTCCTCTTCTTTTTTATATAGCTTTATTTTCTTTTCATAACACTTATTTTTCTTTCATGTTATTAAATCAAAAAAAAATTACAAAATAATCTTTTAATAATTGAAACCCATTTGTTCATTTTATTTCTTTTATTTTACTTAAAATATAAAATGTGTGAATAGCTAGTTTTGTTTTAGTAGTCTAATAGCATTTTCTAAACTTTCTTATTTTGACTTAATTTTTTTTTGTAAGTTTTTTCTTTATTTCTTTTTCTTTCAAATCTTTAAACATTTCCTTATCATAAAAAAAAAACTTGTTATTAGGTTCTATCATTTTGGTAAACTTTTTAATATAGAAATTTCACATGTTTTTTTTGTTGTTATACTTTTGATAGTTTAAGAATATGCATGTTAGTTTAGTGTTATGTTTAGAATTATTTAGCTTATTTTTGTAAAAAATTCATGTTTAGGTAGTTTTGGTAATTTCTAGTATATTTTTATTATTTTATGCATACTATGATAGTTTAGGTTATTTTTGTAAATATTGCATATGGGAGTATTTCATATATCTTTTAGTTAAAAACTGTATGCCATAGAATTTAGAATTTTTCTTTTGATATTTGTTTTATTTGGAGTGCTATGTACATATGTTATGTATTTTTCATACTTGATTTTGGATGTTCTCTCAACTTTTTTTATTTGCATGTATTTAAGAAATCCTATCAAATAACCAATTATGATTAGTAGAGGCCAATCTTATAGTTGAGCGAACGGGGTGCCTAACACCTTCCTCAATTCGTACCTTAGCCCTCGAACCCTCTTTCTCTGGTTAACGTCTTCAAGATCAGTAGCCATTTTTTTTTTCTCAAAAATTAAGTGGTGACTCTATTTTCAATAAAAACGAGTTTTTAAAATTTAACTTTCAAAGTGTTAAAATATTTTTCAAATATCTTTGAATCCCCATATTTTTGAAAAATTTTCAAAACTCCTAAATCCCAACACCACAGTCGTCTACTAAAAATCATGCATTTTACTACTTTTTAGTATTTAATTTTATTCATTAATAAATTTTTTTTTCATTTTATAAGAATCTTAATAAGCAATGTATGCAGTTTCATTATTTATATAATATTATGCATATGTGTTTTTTATTCTGCACAGTATTTAATTTGGTGTGTAGAGTTCGACTTACATACAGAAGACTAGAATATCGGTTCTTTCAGAATATAAGTTTTCGATTCACAGCTTAGATAAAATTGAACACACCATCGGTACGGCTGTAGCGCAGAATTTTAGTAGACTTATCTTGATTACGGGGAACAGATAATAGCGTCGTTTATTATTCTGACTCGCTGTATTAGTACACTATGTGTGTATTAAACATGACCGTATTGAGCTAATTAATTTTATATTAACCATATAAATTAATTCACACCACATGGTTATTATGAGTGTTTATGCTCTTAATCCTAAAATAATTAATTATTTAAGTATATTTAATATTCGTTATTTCGATTCAATAAAGGATGCGATCTTTACGGGTCTATAATTCCGGTGAGTTAGATGACGATATTAATTATATGATGAATATTAATTATTAAAGGAATTTACGTCCCGAAAGATCGGGATTGACGATATCCTTTAAGGAAGCTTATAATTTTAATCGAGCCAAACTCTGCAGGTGGATTTAATTATCCGACAATAAAATAAGTTAAGTAGATAAAAATTTATTTAAGAAGTCAATTAAATATAATTGTCAATAATTTAATTTAATCAGCGGGTATCGAGAATATTAACGTGGGGAGAATAAATAAGCATTTTATAACAAGAGTTCAAATATTCGATATAACAAAAGTGCAATTATAATTTTTTAGTGGAATAAATTATAATTAATATTTTTATGAAATTGCTTATGAGGTAATGTGAGTTTTCATAATTACATTATGAGCCTAAGTCATATTTACTCCATAGATCCCAGTTGTAACCCTATATATATATATATATATCCTAGCCCACACAATTAATCTCTACAATTAAAATTTCTACGAATCCTACAATTAGCTAGTCAGGGTTTGAAAAATACGAAGATCATAGCCCACACTACGTTATGTCTCTTGCATTTGGAAATACAGTAGAAGACTTTAATTTGGAGTTTCAACTTGAAGTTGACAATTGCAAAAGCTTCTAAACTAAAAGTTGTTACAGCAATCAAAATCAATCATACCAGATTTCGTAAGATTTAACTCTAATCCAACTTTAAAAATATATACCGAGTTTTATTTTGATCGTTTAGCAGAAAAAAAAATTTAAGCTGGAGCCGATTTTGGCGTTTGTCTGCCCAATTTTTTTACTTAAATCATGTTCTAATCAATGGATTTTGGTAGTTTAGCCTCAAACACATAGTTACATAAAATAAATACTGCTTGTTTCATATTGCTTCTTCTACTGAAAATAAATACTCATGTGTTGTTAGTTCTAGACAACTCAAGAGGGGTGAATTGGGTCTTAAAAAGATAATAACAATTTTTAAAACCTTTCAAACAACCTTTTAATATTGCAAACAAATAAAACAAGATAATCAAAAATTAAAGTGATGCAAATATTAAAGACGTTAGGAATAGAGAGAATGAACTAGACACCAAAAATTTATAGTGATTCGATTTCTTCCAAACCTACATCCACTCATTAAGTCTCCCCTTGAGAATTTTCACTATGTAGAATGCTTTACGGGCGTATTCAAAACCTTGTAACCTCAAGACTTCCATTGAGAATATCCACAAAGATACGAATGTTTATGATACATTTAAAAGCCTTACAATAGCCATAAGATGATCCTATGAAAATAATTTTCTATTTTCTTTTAATCACTCTTGAGTTTTTCTTTGATGAGATTTACTCACTCACTCAAAGAATAAAGGATGACTCATTAATGGATACAATAAATGAAATATTTACATAAGAATCACTCACTCTCTTTACAAAAATTGATTAACAATAAATGAAGAAGTAAAAAGTGATGAGGTACAAGAGGTGAAGTTTACAATAATAAATGAAAACTTGAAGATTTTGAGTTTGAATCAAGTAATAGTGATTGTAAGTCTCCAGAGAGATTAAATACTGAGAAGTAACTCCTTATGTAAGCTCTTGAATCTTCAAGACCGTTGGAGGTACGTGAGGGTATTTAATGCCAAAAATTCAATCGCTGAACTTTGTCGCGAATTTGAATTTTCGTCGCAAGTGTCGGACACAAATATTTTTGGGTCGACACAAAATGTCTAGGGCATGGTTCTTCAAGTGGTTGGGTCAACTCTGATCTTCGGAGGGGTCGACATAATTTCTGCAATCTTTCTTACCAACACAGTGATGTCGACACATTTGATTTTGGTGTCAACTCAATGGTGTTCAGATTTTCAGAGAGGGCAATTTGTGTCGACTCATTTTGCCTTTGTGTCGATACTAAAATTTTGCAGGAACCCTTAAGAGTTTTGTGTCAACTCATTTGAACTTTGGTGTCGACCAAAAATTCTTCATGCGAGCTCGGGATATTTGTGTCGACTCATCTTCAATTTGTATTGACACACAAAATTCTGCAGGTGGCCTCAGTACTTTTGTATCGACTCAATTTTTATTCGTGTCAACTCAATGTTCAGAATAACAAAAGTGAGAAACCACTTTTATGTCGACACAAAATTAATTTGTGTCGACTCCTTTTGAATGCAAAGAGCTTTGACTCTTTTGTGTCGACACAAAACTTATTTGTGTCAACACTATTTTTTGATACCTGAAACATCTTCAACAAATATGTTAGAGTGTCAACTCATTTGCTCAAAAGTGTTGACACATTTGAGATTTTTAAGTATTCTTTGTTTTAAAGTGTTGACTTAATTATCAATTTGAGTCAACACAAAATATTCTTATTCAATAATACTTAAATGTTTAATCCATTGAGAGATTAGTCATCTCATTAGACTAAAAGGTGTCAACTCATTTGTTCAATATGTGCCAACACTATCTTTCTGAAAATATTAAATATTATCATTTTAAATCAATTTATTCTAAGAAAATAAATTATAAAAATTATCAAAATCAATATAAAAAATCTTGGGCTAACACGCGATATCTATACTTTATATAAAGCAAATTCATGGAATTGAAACCCTGCCACAATTTCTTTTAATATTAAAATTATCCTTTTAACTGCTACATCCTTAAATAACTATCACGTTGAGAATTGGTTCCGGATAAATTATATTTGATCCCTATTTTGGATAAAATAAAAGTTATTTTTTTTTCTTCAAAAAAATCAACTTTTAAACCATGCTGTTTGGCATCCTAAATATATCAATCAACATTTTTTTTTGAAGAAAAAAAGCATATTCACATATCAAACACTAACTTTTTTCGAATGAAATTACTATAATACCATCAATTAAAAAATTAATTATATTCCCAAATATAAGAAAATTCTTTTCAATATTTCAAAAACTAAAACTTAAAAGTAAAAAGTAAGAAAATATTAGATATTTTAATAAAAAGTAAAACATAAAAAGTAATGATATATTAGATATTTTAATAAAAAGAAAAAAAAAGCTACCATTAACAATTTTCTCAAATAATCTAATTGTTTTTTTATTATTTTATGAAAAATTAAATATCTTAAAAATTAAACTTTTTAAATCTCCGGAACAAGAACTAGGCTGCTAACTCTAGTAAGCAAGCTGAAAAAGTTCTTTCCCCTTTCTCTAAGAATACAACAATTTTTCTTTTTTTGTGTGTTATTATTAACTAAAAATGAAAAATAAGAATTCTTTAAAGAGACATTCTACACGTTACGAATATTTTGACCGAATCATAAACACTCCATTTCTCTTTGCTTGTCTCTCTCTCCCGTCACTCTCTTTCTCTCTTTCTCCTCCCTTTCCCACTCTGGATAGCCACCTCACCATGAGCAGAATCTTGACCAGATTTCATGGGTGATCGAAAGTTGGCGACGGTGAGGCGGTGAAGCGGTGATGGGGTCACCGACGGTGACTGCAGGTTATTTTACAGTTAGAGAGAGAGAGAGAGAGAGAGAGAGAGAGAAATTTTGAAATCGGCTTTTGGCTTTCAGGCACATAGAGCCATCGGCCATGGCAGATTTAAACGATTCAATTTCTGTTGATATGGAAACAATCTATCTCGGTAGAGAGGTTTGATATAATATACATTCGCACATCTATATTCATATATAATTTTATTTTATTATTTTATTATTTTTAAAATATTTATATAGATTCACATTGCTGTATTTCGATACTGCATTTTCGAATGGTTTAATGTTCTTGATTTATAGTGTATATTTAATTGCTCAGAAGTGCTGGATGAATTGCTATTGTCTTACAAACAAACTGTGAGAACATTCTCACATACACACACGCACACCAATGAGAATGTTTTCACAGTTTGTTAACACTGAGAATATTCGGACAAAAATCTCTCCTCATTTGCCTTGTTCCCCGACTCTAAATCAAACAAAAGAGCTCCATTTTAAGGCACAAATCTTCAGATCTGATTGCAAGAAATATGCGCAGCAAAATATCCAAATGCTCCAATTGACTTGCAAATAAATTGTGAGAACATTCACACACACACACCAGCGAGAATATTCTTACAGTTTGTTAACACTGAAAATATTCGCACAGTTTTGAACATTGAGAATGTTCTCAGTATTTTTTAATTCGGATGCAATTAATTTATTATTTTAGTATTTTTATATATTTTTATGATCGAAACTATTTATTATATAATATTTATTAAGTAGATTATTTTGATAAAAAATTAAATTAATTAGACATTAATAGTTTTGTGAGTAGATCACATTTGTTGAAATATAAATAAATGATAATATAATTTTATAAAAAATAATGATAAACAAAAATAATAAAATCATGTAGTTAAAAATATACAATTAATTTAATTTTTTATATTAGTATTAAAATTAATAAATACTACAAAATAAACAATTTTATTATAAAAATATATTAAAAAATACAATATAATGCATGATGACAACATAATGCATATTTGAGCACACCTTATTTTATAATTTTTTACCCATAATTGGTCACTTTCGATCATTTTCTTCAGTAGAATAATTCGGAACAGATAGACTTTTCGTTCTTTAAAAAGTCAAAAAATAGGTCCTAAAAAACTGTTGCGAAACATTATCTTTTGTCCAAATTCAATGGCCAAATGATTATTCAAATCTTATTCCAGTTTAACCTAACCTAAATACAAAATTACAAACAATACTATGGTATATATAATTTTATTTACAACTCCATAGTATTAAAAAAAAAAAAAAAACATTTTAAGACCTACACATTATTTATCATTTCTATGTTATTATATTCAAGAGGCATGCTGCAGGTTACGAATATTTTGACAGAAAATATTAAGTGAATCATAAACACTCATTTTCTCTCTATCTTAGGTTTATACCTTTTCTTTCTTCTTTTTTTCTTTTCCTAAAAAAATAAAGGATTGAAAACGTATAGCCAAAAACACTCTTGACTGATTCAAGATCTCAAAATTTTGAGTTTTTTTATTTTTTTAAAGTTAAAATTACAAAAAAATTGACATAGTTTATTTAGTAAAAAAAATAAAAATAACTTTTTTATTTTTATGATTAAAATTATTTGTTATTTAATATTTATTATGTAAATCATTTGCATAAAAAATTAGATTAATTAGATATTAATAGTTATGTGAATAGATTAAATTTATTGAAAAACAAATGAATGGTAAATATAATCTTACAAAAAATAGTGTTAAACATATATGATCTGATTATGTAGTTAAAATTATCTAATTAATTTAATTTTTTTTATGACTAATAAAATTAAAAAAGATTACAAAATAAATTATTTACATTATAAAAATAAAATATTAAATAAAACACAATTTAGTGCTATGAATAGACAGGCTTACAAAGGCTAATTTGTTGACAGTGGCTCTGCTCACTTCATTTTTTGCGGTACTAAATTTTGAAAGGTTTAGCATTTAGCGTATATTCAATTTAGTTAGAAATAAATAAACATGACCTTAGTGATTTGTTACCATATATGGTATAAATTTTCCCCCTTACTTTTTACATGCTTGTATTCTAGAATCCAAACATAAAAGGAAACAATCCATTTTTTTTTATAAAAAATAAAATAAAAAAAGTAACCTAGGTAAAAAATTTGTTGAGAGAAAAAATGATTATTTTTGTCTTCAGTAATTTTTCTATAATTTTAATTATTATTTTTACTTCTGAAGTTCCTCTCAACTAGAATATTTTCATCTTTAGGGATTTTCTATAATTGTTTTTTTAATTTCAAAATTCCTCTCAATTTCTTTTATTGTTATTTTTTTGAATTCTTTAACCTAAAGGAATCTGTAAATAATAATAAAAAAAAAAATTTAAAACCAAAAAAGTCCATAGACAACCAAACAATAAATCTTATGAAAACTAACTTTTTGAAAATGGACTCACCTTGGTGATCTAATCCATTTAATTTATTATTTGTAGTGGATAGATCATCCATGAAAAATATCCAATTAATTCTATTTCGTTAATTATATTAATAAATCATATCTATATTAAAAAAGCAATGACAAAAGGATGTCACTATTGATTTCTTTTAGTAAAAAAGAGATTTCTTATAATACTTAAATGATATCTGATTAATTTAATTTTTACTCAAAATAATTTTTATAATATAAAAACAAGGTGAACGACTGGAATCATCTATACAGGTTCATCTGTGACCCATAATAAGCCGACTGAATAAGTTAAAAATTGAAGGGAAGCCAGCTACTGTGCCAGACTATACTACATACAGATAGTATATACCATTAGATGTAATCATTTTTATTTTTTGAAGGTTTTTTTTTTTTAAAAGGTCTTTAAAAAGTATATTTATTTGACTTTATACTATAATTATTTGATTTTTTTATATTTTTTTACATCTAATTTTTATAAAATAAAAAAAAAAAACTAAAAATTCAAAAAGCTTAAAAAAAACCAGGCCAAACACATTCTTAGTTTGAAAGATGTTAGTTTAGTTTAGTTTAGTTTAGTTTTTAAAATTGGAAAGTGGTAATTTAATTAGCTGATGAATAATCTTGGTCTTTAGCCAAGTGGTTCTAAAGGCAGACCAAATCAAACAAAGAAAAAAAAACCAAGGAAAAGAGAAGTTAATTGGTTCAATGAACATAGTCTCTACTTAGAACTTGTCAGGAAAATTCAGGCCTGGCTTCAACCCACTTGACATGAATAAAGTTAAAAACATTGAACTGTGGGAATAATTCTCTTTTTCGTTCAGAATTTTCAGGTTCTTTGAAGCCATTGCCTCTCACACACGCATCTCTATATCTATAATACAAACAAATAGAACCTTGACAATGGCATTTATATGTCAATTCAATAGTTGTCCTTTTTATCTGCTTTCAATCAACCGTAAGATAAATTGTTCACATGACCATATATTTTTTTCTCTCTCTCTTCTCTCTCATCATCAAGTTATGGGTGCCTGTTGTGCTCCCTACATTTTTGTGCTCTTAAGAAGCTCTTAGTTGTATTTTTGGTAAATTACACTGATTGCTCCTCTAGTTTTGACAACAACGTATACTAATTTTATAATTTTTAAAATTTTACTAATCTCTTTTGTTAGTGATTTTGTTCTGTCAATTTTTTTTTTAATTTTTTCATTTTGTCCCTCTCTGTTTTTTTTTCTCTCTCTCTCTCTCTCTCTCTCTCTCTATTTTTACCGTTTCTCACCTAAAAACAACTTTTTTTATTTTATTTGTTTTGTTTCACTTTTTTTATTTTTTATACTCATTTTTTAAAAAAACATTCAAAAAAATATTTGTTGAACGGTTTTTTTTTTAAATTTGAATTTTTTAAATACTCAAAAATATTTTTAAAAATTAATTGGCTTATATTCTAATGTATGATTTGTTACTAGAGCTTGAATGGTTTTGCTTGAGTTTACTTGTTCTAATGTATAATTTTTATTTTTATTTTTTAATCTAAATTAATAGGCATAAATTTTAATATTTGAAGTTATAAATTTATAATTTTAAATGGGACACGGTATATCACCGACAGCGATACGTACTGTATAAATAAAAAAATTAATATACTGTTCGGTACGATATTAGATGTGCGGTGTAATAAAAAATATCTCAATTTTTTAAAAATCGAGATAAAAAAATACATATCATCTT
>JAOTRH010061493.1:0-18577 GCA_034768845.1 Heliamphora exappendiculata
TTAGTGTCCTTTTGAGTGTTTTAACTTCATAAAACCTTTAAGTATTTTTGCGTGTGTGTTTGTCCAAAAATAATCTCGGGTGTTTCTTAAAAAAAAATACTTCGAGAAAATCTTGTGTAATTAGAAATAATTCCAAAAATAATTTGGTGAGTTTTTAAATTCGTATATTTTTAAGATGTTTTCTCCCTCCGATAACTTTAATTTTAAGCCACAAATTGGCTTTTAACTCGCATCCCGTCTTGAAATTTTAGGTCTTAAACACGACCTATTAATTCGTAGTTATTATTCCCGATAAGTTTAATTTTAATTCGTAACTTGACTTTTAATTAATCTTTATCCCACACCTTGCTCCAAATTTTTAGGTCATAGCTTGACCTATTAATTTGATGTTTTTCTCGTTAGTCCTTCTCATGACCCTAAACTGACTTATTGGTCCTCCTCATGACCCTATACTGACTCGTCGGTCCTCCTCATGACCTTAAACTGACTCACATTGCATTACACTATACTTATCATACATCACATTTCTTATCTTATATCCTTGCATCTGGCCCTATGAACTACGTTCTGGTTTGATCCCTAGCAATGGGTACGTAGGCAGCTCGATAAAAATTCGAGTACGACCAACATCATATGCATGCTTGTATGTTTGTAGCTTAAGATTGACGGCTCGGTCAAATGGATGTTGTCTCTGGAATTTTTGATATAATAGGCTCCACATGTTGCTATGCAAGTTATATCAAAGAGGGGCAACTGTAGACACCCCAATTTGACCCTGCCTAATCTTAGGCGAATTCGATGATGAAAACAGGTGGAATGGTGCCTCAGTACGATCCTCGAGAAGTGATCCAAGCTCGATATTTGAACCCCGAACTTTTAAACCAATAAAATTTTGTCGAATCATCGAAACTTCCTGCCCAAGTAAGGCGACCGCCATGTTCATTGTGGCGACCACCATAGAACTTTGTGAAAACCCTAGCAAAAAATGGCGACCGCCACCTCTCATCATGGCGACCGCCAACTCGCATCATGGCGACCGCCAACTTGCATTGTGGCGACCGCAACCTCTAAATGGCCTAACGTGTCCCAAAAACGTGGCGGCATCTTATTGGCTGAAGAACTCTATAAATACCGTACCTCTGGTACGTTTTCAGAGATAGAGAATTTGAGTGGGAGGTTAGTGAGTGAAGCTCTGCCGAGACGTCGACCAATTTCGAGCCCTGACGCCGAAGCCCTGCTGAGATATCAAGTCTCAAACCCCCAATACCTACATTGAAGCCCTGCTTGGATCACCACCTGAGGGTTGAGTTGTTGAGGCACATTCCCAATTTGAGGATTCCACGATTCAGGTATCTTGTTCGGATCCTTGGTCTTTTTAACTCCAATTCCTCTTTTTTGGAGTAACCGGGTTAAAATTCAAATTTCAATTTGCATATTCCTTCTATTTATTTAGTTAATCTTGTTTACTTCATTTAATTTAGTTGCTTTCTTTACTTATTTAGTTATTAATTTTTTCACATTCACACTCAACACATTTGCTATTTTCTTTCTTTAATTAATTTATTACAATATAACTAATATGTTTTGACAATTACAACCAATCAATATTGTTAATTATTATAATAATTTACTTACATAAATATAGATATAGTTGCCAATACTATATTCATATTTGACAATTAAATAGTTATATTTTGATTTTTTTTATTAGCTTAATTTTATTTACTAGTGTATTCCATTATCTTCTTTTTCCTTTTCTTTTCCATTTTCTTTTTTTTATAGTAGTATAATTTTCCTTTTTAGCATTTTATTTCTTTTTCTTTTCTTTTTCTTATAATGTATCTTTATTTTCTCTTTAGTGTAATGTAACTTTAATTTCTTTTTTTTTCTATGTCCCTTTTTCTTTTCTTTAATACTAATATTCTATTTTTTTTTCTTCTCTCTCAGTTTAATATTCTTTTCCTAGCTTTTATTGTCTATTTCTTTTTTCTTTCAATAGTAGTGTAAAATTCATTTTCTAGCTTTTTCTTCTTTTTTTTATTCTATTTATTTTCTCTCTCTTATTAGTAGCTTTAATTTCCTTTTAATGTACCATTTTCTTTATTTTTTTTCTTTTCTTACAATATTAGTTTAATACTCATTTACTTGCTTCATAATATTCTATTTTCTTTTCCTTTTCCTTTTAGTGTTAATTTAATTTTTTTTTATTAGTATTTTTTTCATTTAATATTAGTATTCATTTTTCTTTAAAAGCTCAATTTTCTCTTCTTTTTATAGCTCTAATTTCTTTTCCTTAACACTTTTTTTTCTCATAAAATCCAAAAATCATAAAAAGTCTTTTAGTTTAATTCTCATTCTTTAAATGTAATTTTCTTCCCTTTTATTTTTTTTTCCTTATTTTCTTTTATCCTTTTTAAAAAATGTAAATAGTTAGCTTTCCTTTTCATTAGTTCAATAAGCATTTTTTAGCTTCTTTATTCTTAGTATAAATTTTCTTTTGTAAATTCTTCCCTTATTTTCTTAAAATCTTTAAACTCTATGTTGTTAAAACACATTTATTTTTGTTAATAGACTTTCTTTTTTTTAAAACATAGAATTCTTGTGCATCTTTTATTTTTAGTACTTATTATGTTCATATTTTTTTTAAATGAATGTTATACATGTTTTGGTTATTTTTTTTAAATACATGTTTAGAGTAGTTTAGGTCATTTTATAGCAAATTATACTTAGGTAATTTTAGCATCTTTAACCTATTATTACTCTTTCATTTGGACCATGCTCGTTTAGATTATTTTGGTAAAATTGCATGTGGATGTGCTCCATGTATCCTTTTAGTTAGAAATTGCATATCTTAAGACTTAGGATTTTACCCCTTTATTTGCTCTAATTTGGAGTGCTGTGTACATATCCTATGTATTTTTCATATTTGATCTTGGATGTTCTCTCTTTGCCTCCATTTTATTTATTAGCATGCATTTGAGAAATCATATTAAAGAACCAATGATGATTAGTAGAGGCTAACGTTACGGTTGGGTGAACATGGTGCCTAATACCTTTTCCGATTCGTACCTTAGTCCCCGAACCCTTTTTCTATGGTTAACGTTTTAAAGAATAGTAGCCAATTTTGTTTTTCTTTGTTTTCCTCAAAAACTTAAGTGGCAACTCTATTTTCAACAAAAAGGGTTTTCAAAATTTGATTTTCAAGGTGTTAAAAGATTTTTCTAAATATTTTTTCAATTTCTTATTTTTGAGCATTTTTCAAAATGACCCCTAAATCACAACGCCACACCATTCATCATTATGTATCTCAATCTCACTTTCACATATTACTAATTCAACCTTTAACGAATAAAACTTTTATAGCCTTCATTCCCAAATTTATTTTTGTCTCTTCTCTTACTAAAAATATGAAAAATAAAATAAATATGCACCGGCTCTCTACACATGAATTTTCATGTAAGTTAAAAAATTGTAATTTTAGCATATTGTATCATGCCACATCATGATTGGGTGGATTTTACGGGGCTCACTATTTTATTTTAAAAAAAGAATGAAAATTGAACCTTAGAGTTGATACTGTGATTGATGGAATTAAAATTGTTAGAAATTTAGATATTTGAAAATATCGTGATATTGGCTATATGCCCTGATTTGTTTTGGAAGGTTTTTGCCCTAAGTGCTAAATGCACATTGTTGTAATATTTGTATTTTGGTGAAGGCGGTTCGGGTGGCGTAATAATCAAAGTTAGATTTTGCGATCTTGCGTTTGACCTCGACCTGAGAGTCGAGAGCCTGAGTGTTGACTTGTCCACGCCCTTACCATTAGTGATGACCCGACTGGACACTTAGTCCGCTATGTAGTCATCCCACGGCTTAAGAAACGCTCTTTGTTGGTCGGTAGACTTGGTCGGCATAGTTGGGATCATGGGATTTTAGGATGGTTCACATCGGTTGGGAGAACCTAGAATAACTTTAGTTTAAATTCGATTAAAAAATTAAATTGGTTGCATCATTTATCATCAAAATCACTGTCATGATTAACTTTTTATTTTTTCTGTCGTGTTTTTGACCTGCTATATGAGAAATATTTATATGTTGGTGTGAGTTTCTCTGGCATTCCATGCCTGGTTTCGAAGAGTTAGAAGAGCTTATTGACGAGTATGTTGACGCGGACATAGAGCCTTGATTAAGAGTTTCTAGCTTTTCTCCCAGCTTTCCTTGGCCACGTAGTACCAGTTTTGTGGTTATCCATCTATTTTCTGTATTGTTTGATGTACTCCAAAAAAGATTTTATTTGGGTTTGTACTATATAACTCTATAATATCTATTTTTTGGCATGCATAAGTATTATCGTTATTTAATTTTTGCAGCCCTATTAGTTAATTGTCGCTCTAGATGCTCATGAGATTCGGGGCGTCACACAGGACCTCCGCTACGGTAGAATGCTGGCCCAAACCCTGGCCAACAAAGACAATCTCTCAAGATTAAAATCGTATCTCTACTAAAACTGAGAGTGACATCTCTTACTACAACTGCCGTCACTCTTGTATTATTGTCCATGTACAAGTATATTTTTTCATCACTGAGCTATCTGATTTCATGGAACCTCTGTAATGAATTGTAGACATAATTAGTAACTCCCTTATCTACACACCAGGTACTGGTAGATAACGCCGTTAAACATGTTTTAACAACCAGTGAATGAAATATACCTTGATTGTTCAGCTTGTCGAGATAAATTGGACATTACTTCTTCTAGTGCTCTGTCTAGTTGTAGTAAACACATCTACCTTTTAGCTTTTTCACACCAGCTCATGGTCCACTAACTGCCTTATAAGCTATGCCCTGCTTTTGAACCTTTTTCTTTATCTTGTCTTTCAGCTTAGAAGTATAACTTTTTTTAGCAATAAAAGCATTGACCAGCTTTCTAAGAACACCATCAGCTGCTAGAAGTTCTTTAAATAGTTTAACCAATGTATAGGTGAGCTTGTTCATGGTGTAGTTTAGGTAGAACTGCTTAAAGTTATCAGGCAACGACTATAGTATGATATTAACCTATGGTTTCCTCATCAATCCCAGCTTCAAATCTACTCATATCTAGAGTATGTAACACCGCGCCATTTGATCAACCTTTTGCCACTTTTGATATGGCGGGGGTTCTTGTTTGGTTGCCCCCTCATTAGGTTTTGGAGGACAAATCTCTGTGAGCATAAACTTATAGCCCTCAACAGTTAACATAATATCGAGATTCATTTTTCAGTCTATATAATTAGGACCCGTTAGCTTGTTCTATTTGATTATGGTTGTGAGAGAATTAAGAATTATTTTAATATATGAGAATCACATAAAACAAATTATGATGAGCAAAAACTTTGAATTCATTTTAAATTTTTGTTTCCTCTACCATTTTGTTTAAAAACACTCGCCAATAGCTTGGTACATCGTGAATAGCATGCTACAATGGGACATTATCTACTATTCATTATTTATCCAAATAGGCTAATTTTTATTAATTCTACTATCTAGACAATAGACCATGCCAAGTAAAATTAAATAGATGATATAGCTTCTATCCTATAAATAATGGCAGTGATTCAGATAGATATGATACTATTGTTTATGACTAAGTGAACATTCATGCTAGTGCTACCCAGCTAATTTCTCTAAAGGAGGAGCGAGTTAAGTATGTTAAGGAGCTTGGCCGACTAAGAAAGGAGTTGTTCGAGAAGGATTCTTAGTTGAAGAAGATCGAGGAGAAGTCTTCATTAGCAGAGAGGAGTTCAGCCAATTTAAAGGTTCAAGTTGCTGCTACGAAGAGGCTAGAAGGGGCGAGCAACACTAAGATATTAGAGTTGACTACTCAGCTCGGTTCAACTAAAGGGGCGGCTATCGAGAAGTTCAAGGCATTAGAGGAATACAATGTGGAGTTGGCCGAGTACTACCTCAGCAGTTTTGAGAAGATGAAGCCCGAGCTACCACTTCTTTCAAGGATTTGGATTTCTCTTCATTCATGGCTGAGGATGAGGATCCCGATAGCCCTTCTGCCTAAAACAAAACATATTTTTGTACTTTTTGTAGTTTTTATATTTAAAACATTCTGTTAGGGAGGAAATTTCTCTGCTTTATTGTGTTAGGTAGTTTTTGGCAATGTTACAATGTTTTGATGCTTTTATATTTTCTTTTACCCGCCTTGCTTTATATTTATAATTTGTAGCTTGCTTAGTTTTTTCTGTTAACTATTGTTTAACTTTGGTTAAGAGACTATGTATGCTGGCCGACCGAGTTATTAGTAAACAGAGCTCTAAGAAAGTCTTAACTTTTGCTTTAACTTTTCATTTACTATTTAATTTTTATATATTTTTGTTGACCGAGTAGTCTTCCAAATCAGTAAAGAAGCTAAGGTAATGGTCGGACCTTGGGCAATCTCGACCTTTTAGGCCGACCAAGTCATATCGCAATTCGATTGAGAAGCTAAGGCCTTAGTTAAATTCTAGGCAATCTCGACCTTTTGGGTCGACCAAGTTGTCTCACAACTCGATTGAAAAGCTAAGGCCTTGGTCTGAATCTACAAAATCTCAACATTTTAGGTTGACTAAGTTGTATCCCAACTCGATTGAAAAACTAAGGCCTTAGTTGGATTCTGGACAATATCGACCTTTTGGGCCGACCAAATTGTCTCGGAACTCAATTGAAAAGCCAAGGCCTTGGTGGGATTATGAGTAATCTTGACCTTTTGGGTTGATTGAGTCATCCCGCAACTCAATTGAAAAGCTAAAGCCTTGGTCAAATTCTAAGTAATCTCGACGTTTTAGGCCGACCGAGTCATCTCGTAACTCGGTTGAAAAGATATGGCCTTGGTCGGATTCTGAGCAATCTTGACCTTTATTGATAGTTTTTCATGAGTACTGAGTAATCTCGACCAGTCGTCTCGCAACCTAGTTAAAGAAGCTAATCCACGAATTGTTGATACTACTATTGACAAACAAACTTTTATTGATAGTTTTTCATGAGTACATTAGTGATAGTACTTCCTTAGGTGTTTTGCATTCCAAGCATGGGGCAACATCTTGCTTGCCAAGTCTTTGAGTCAGTAGACACCAACTCTAACCCTGGTCTCTATCAAGTAGGGTCCTTCTGTTGGGCTCGAAACCAAGATCCAGTGATAATCTATATGAATCAAGCCAAAAAAAATATGAACGGGCAAGTGCCAAAATAGGCTCCAAAATAATTTTTTTTTGATATCAAACAATCAAAATAATAACTCGGTATAACTCCCAAAGTTAGAAAAGAATTATACATTCGAAATCTGTCTGATTTCCTTTCGTTTTCAACAATAAACTTTAGTCTATAAGTTAATGCGGTTATTATTTGGCAATCTATTCTCCAATCATGCATTATGTTATATTTTTGAATGCCAAAAATACAATCAAAGTGTGAGCTTTGTTCTTTGTGTTCTTTAAACCCTAACTGGCTATACTTAGGTTTTGACAAAAATGTGAAAAACCTAGTCTTGAAGGCAGATTGACTGAATTAATTATGGCTAGGATTTATAACTGCACTTTTATAAACTACAACAAGGACCTGTAAAGTAAATAAGAAATGGGCTCATAATGTAATTACGAAATCCTATATCAACCCAGAAGTAATTTCATAAAAATGTAAATTATAATTCATTTTACTAAAGAATTATAATTGTACTCTCAGCCTTATTCTCAAAATTAAATTATTTGAACCGTTGTTATTAAATACTTATTTATTCTCTTCCACTTTAAGATTACTGATATTCACTGATTAAATTAAATTACTCACATTTTTTTTAATTAGCTTCTTCAAAAATTTCTTAAAACCTTTTACTTAACTTATTCGATATGCCATATTATAAAATCTCTCTGTAAGGTTTAGTACGATCAAAACTTATAAGTTTTCTTAATAGGATATCATTAATCCTGATCACGGGACGTAGATTTCATCAATAATTAATATGTACCATATAATTATGGTCGTTATCCAACTCATTTGGATTACTGACCCGTAAAATATCGTACCTTCTAATGAATCAAAATAACAAATATTAAATATACGTGTATGATAATTATTTCGGGCTTAAAAGCATAAACACTCACAATAACCATGTGGTGTTAATTAATTTATATAGTCAGTACAAAATTAATTATCCTAATGCGGTCATGTTCAATACACGAAAAAATGTACTAGCACAATGAGCCGGAACAATTATTAAAATAATTACTGTTCTCCGTAATCAAGACAAATCTACTAAAATATTGTGATACAGTCGCACCGACGGTGTGTCCAATTCTATCTAAAATTTTGAACCAAAAACTTATATTTTACAAAAATTAATAATCTAGTCTTCTATATATAAGCCGAACTCTACACACCAGATTAAATAGTATATAGAATAAAAGACACTGATACACAACATTAAATAAATAATAAAACGTATACATTTTCTCATGAAGATTCTTATAAAATGAAAAAAAAACATTAATAAAAATAAATACAAAAACCTAAAACATGATTTTTAGTATAAAACCTAGATAATCTACCACTTACACTCAAAACCACGCTGCCATGCATTTAACTCTATGCTCTCTACATGACTATCAAAAATCTTAATTGGTAAGCTCTTTGGAAAAGGATCTACAAGATTATCTACTTATGCAATCTTGGTCAGAGCTACGTCACATCTCTGTACGATCTCTCATATCAGGTGATACTTATACTCAATGTGCTTTCCTTTCTTGCGGGCTCTTAGTTCCTTCAAGTTGGCAGCCACTTCACTATTATCACAATAAAGTACAATAGTCGACTGTACTAAAGGTACTACATTTAGATCCAACATGAAGTTTCTAAACCAAACAACCTCCTTGACTGCTTGAGAAGCTTTCACATACTCGGCCTCCATGGTGGAATCAACTGTCTAAGACTGCTTGATATGCCTCTAACTTATGGCTCTACCTCTCGTGGTGTGACATCGGAATTTTGGACTTTTGAAAATGTTCAGAAATAAAGGAATTCAAAGGATGTTTAAAAAATATTTTAACACTTTGAAAACCAAATTTTAAAAATTTATTTTTGTTGAAAATAGAGTCGCCACTTAATTTTTGAGAAAAACTAAGAAAAATAAAATAGCTACAGATCTTTAAAACGTTTAAACAGAGAAAAAAGGTTCGGAGGCTAAGGTATGAATCATGGAAGGTATTAGGCACCCTGTTCGCCTAACCGTAAGGTTGGTCTCTACTAATCATCATTGGTTATTTAATAAAATTTCTCGAATGGATGCAAATAAGAAAAATGCAGGCAAAGAAAAAACATCCAAAATCAAATATAAAAAATACATAACATATGTATATAGAACTTCAAAACAAAAAAAATAAGAAAACAAAATCTTATGTCCTACGGCACGCAATTTCTAACTAAAAGATACATAGAGCACACTCACATGCAATTTTATCAAAATAAACTAAGCTGCCATGATTTAAATAAAAGAACAAAAATATGCTCGAAATTGTTAAAATCACCTAAATATGAATTACTACAAAATAAGCTCAACTATTTTAAATACAATTTTAAAAAAAACTAAAATATGCATATTGTCAAAACAAACTAGGTTAGCATTATCATGATGAACTAGGTTAGCATTATCACGATGAATATTTTAATAGAAAGAAATACTAAATGTAAAATAAAACATACATAAAATTCTATATTAAAAATTTTTTACTAATAAAGAAATTAAAAATAAGAATTTTATGACAAAAGAAAACTTAAAGACTTAAAGTAAAAGGAAAATAAAAAATATTTACAAAAAAAAAATTATGCTAAAATGAAAAGAGGTCAGAAAAATGGTTTACAAAAAAAAAATCTAACTATTTACATATTATATTTTAAACGAAACAAAAAAAAAATAAAAAGGAAAAGAAAGTAAAAGAGAAGAAAATTACATTTAAAGGAATGAAATCTAGATTTGAAATACTTTTTATGATTTTTGAGTTTAACAAAATGAAAGAAATAAAAAAAAATAAGTATTATGAAAAGAAAATAAAGCTAACATTTAAAGAAAAAAGAAAAGGATAAAAGAGAATGGAACATTATAAGAAAAATAAAGCTTATTAAAAATGAAAATAAAATAAAATGCTAGTAAATGAAACTATACTAAAAAAAACAAAAATAAATACGGATAACGGAACATTAAACTAATACTAAAAGTAAAAAAATATTAAGAAAATAAAATAGAATGCTAGTAAAAGAAGACTTAAGCTAACATTAGAAGAACAAAAAAGAAAAAGGAAACAAAGAAAATAAAAAATAAATAACTAGACAATTATTAGATAATGTGAATGTAGTATTGAAAACTACATTTATATAAATATTAGTGTATTGATAATAACAATTAACAACATTATGAGTTGTAATTGCCAAAGATGTCGGCACTAATTGATGAGATAATAAAGAGAAATAATGTACCTGGTGTAAATGTGCAAGAAAAAATAAACAAACTAAATAAAAAAAATAAAATTAGAATTATAACATGACTTCAAGTAATTTACTCAAAATAAGTACATTACTTACAAGCTAAATGAGACCTATTGATGAATAATGCAACTACGTAAGCAATATATGTAAAATTAAACAATTAAATTAATTCGGTCACTCCAAAGAGATAGGAAGTGAAGCTAGAAGGATCGAGAATCCAAACTGAATACCTGGATTGCTAATGAATCCTCGAGTTGGGGAATGTGTTTCAACGGTCCAATTCTCGGGTGATGATCCAAGCAAAGATTTCAGTATCGGTCGGGGGTTCGACTCTCGGTACTTTGGTAGGATTTCGGCGTCAGGGCTTAGATTTCTCGGCGACTCGGTAGAGCTTCTCTCACTAAACTTCTCTATGAAATTCTATCATGAAAACATATGCTGGGGTACGGTATTAATAGAATTCTTCAACCAATGAGATGCTGACACGTTTTGGGGCACGCTAGGCCATTTGAAGTTGGCGGTTGCCATGTTTGAAAAGGTTCTAAGAGCTTCTATTAGCGGTCGCCACAATTTAAGTTGGTGGTCACCAGGTTGGAGGTGGCGGTCGCTACTTTGCACTAGGGTTTCCAAGAAGTTCTATTGGCGGTTGTCATAATGAATATGGCGGCTGCCACAAAAAGTGAAAGTTTCCAAAGGGTTCTATCAGCGATCACCACATTGGAGTTGGTGGTTCAAAAAGATTTCATTGGTTTGAAGGTTTTGATGATTGGGTTCAATTACCGAGCTTAGATAATTTCCTGAGGATCGTACAGAGGTACCGTTTCAACTGTTTTCATCATTAGATTCACCTAAGATTAGGTGTCAAATTGGGGTGTTTACAGTTACCCCTATTTGATATAACTTGCATAGCAATGCGTGATGCAAGTTATATCAAAGATCTAGAGACAACAACCATTTGATTGAGCCATCAATCTTAGGCCACAAACACATAAGCATGCATATGATGTTAGTTGTACTCGAATTTCCATCGAGCTGCCTATGTACCCCTTTGCTAGGAATCAGACCAAAACATAGTTCCCGGGAAAAAATGCATGGATACAAGATGCTAAACATGATGCATATGCTAATATAATGCAGACACTGGTATGATTGAACAACTCCTAAAGATCGAGTCCAATTTTCAAGAGAACACAAGTAAAAGATCGAGTCAAGATTTAAGAACTCGGCTGGAGATAAGATAACTAAGAGGATTAAGTCAAGATCCTAAAAATTACATTAATCGGGAAGGCAACAACAAATTGATCAGTTGAGTCAAGACCTAACAATTTAAAATGATAACGAGATAAGGATAACTAAAAGGTCGAGTCAAGACTTTAAAGTCATTCTCATCGGAGAGAACCACGAATTAATAAGTCGAGTCAAAACTTAAAAGCTTGAGACGAAGCTGGGATAAAAATAATTAAAAGCCAAGTCATGGCTTAAAATTAAATTTATCGAGAAGGATAACTCGAATTAATAAGTCGAGTCAAGACCTAAAAATTCAGGATGAAACACGGGATAAAAATAATTAAATGCCAAGTCATGACTTAAAATTAAATTTATCGAGAGAAGAAACCACGAATTAATAGGTCGAGCCAAGACCTAAATATTCAGGATGAAACACTGGATAAAAATAATTAAAAGTCAAGTCACAACTTAAAATTAAATTTATCGGAAAGAGAGACGATGAATTAAAAGGTCGAATCAAGACCTAAAAATTCGGGACAAAATACGGGATAAAAAATAATTAAAAGCCAAGTCACGGTTTAAAATTAAATTTATCGAGAAGGATAACTACGAAATAATAGGTCAAGTCAAGACCTAAAAATTCAGGACGAAACACGGAATAAAAATAATTAAAAGTCAAGTCACAGTTTAAAATTAAATTTATCGGGAAGGATAACCACGAATTAATAGGTCAAGCCAAGACTTAAAAATTCGGGACGAGGCACAAGATAAAAGTAATTAAAAGCCAAGTCACGGCTTAAAATTAAATTCTATCGGGAGAAAACACCACATAACAAATTTTAAAATTTATTTGTGCTAACAAATTATTTTTGAAAACCTAATAATATTTGAAAAATGCATACACACCATAAAACACAAAATAAAACACTTAAACAACATAAAATAAATACACAGAAAACAAAACTGAATAGCCCCCAAAGTAATAATGACTTACTGACCTGGCAGTTGCCAGGTCCAGTCCCCAAGACACATAAAATGACGCTTGACATGTTGGCGGCCGCCAAGCCATTTCCCCTTTGACATGGCGGTGGCCACAATCAAAACCTAGCGGTTGCCATGAAACTCTTGGAAAACCTATCGGTCGCCAACCCTAAATATGGCGACTGCTAACTCCAGACGCGCATAAGGCCTCAAGGTGCGCGCGGGCTATGCTTATTTCTCACATACTCACTCTCTCTCTAGCCTCCCTGCACTCTCAGTCTTCTCTCAACTCCCTCTTGCTTTCTTCTCTTCCTTTGCATCCATACCTTTCTCTTGATTATGGCGGGATATGGGCACATAGAGGACATCGCGGGAGCCATCCGAGGCTCCTTCGCGAGTGAGAGCTTTGTTATGGGGACTTTCGGGGGCACGACCTCCAGCCTTCCTGCTGGTAGGGTCACCACCACGCAGCACTCTGCTGCGATGGATGCCTTTGTGCTCGAGGCAGAGGGTGCCTCCCGCCATGTCGCTGAGAAGGAGGCACGAGCAGCTGCCGAGGCACAGGCAGCTGCTGACACTGCTGTTGAGGCCGATATGGCCGATTTTCTTGATCCTGATGCTGGAGAGGTCCATCCAGTGCCCATCGGTCTACACACCTATGCTCCAGTCTCCCACCGTTTGGGTCCGGGTGGGATGCAGTGCTACGAGCCACCTACTGACTCCATCGCTGCTGATGTCCTTCTTCGGGAGCCGAACCAACATATCTCTCGCCAACGCCCATCGGTAAGTTTTTCATCCTAACTTGTTCAATTACTAGAGCATGTTTTTATGACATATCTCAAACGTAGACGCATGCCTAGGATCCCCTATATGATATGATATAATGTGATGATAATGATTGTTGTGTAAATGTTTGAGATCTGGATTTAACTTAGGTACCTGTGTAATGGAGATTAAAATAGTAGGGACACTAGAGTTTGAACAAACAATAAAAAAGGCGGTTAGGGATTGATTTTTTTATTTTTATTTTTAGGATTAGACATAAAAATTTAAGGGGCAAAATTTTTGTTTTTGTTTTTATTTTTGAGGCATGAAAATCTAAGGAGGAAAAATTTTCGATGATCCTAAAAATTAAAGGAAATTTTGTTGAAAATATTAAAATCTAGGGAAAATTTTCAAAAATTACAAACTCCAGAAATTTAAGGTGCATTTTTCAAAAAAATCTAGAAAAATCAAGAAAAAATTTTAAAATCCCAAAAATTAGGGGAAAGTTTTTAAAAATAGGAGCAAATTTTCAAATATTCTTAGAAAATTTAAGAAAGTTTTTTAAAAATCGGGGCAAATTTTCAAAAATTCGTAGAAAATTTAAGAAATATTTCTCGAAAGTTAGGGAAGATTTTTTAAAAAATCTTAGCAAAATTTTTAAAAATTCTAGAAAATTAGGAAATTTTTTGAAAAGTTAAGGCAAAAGGGGCAAAAAACAAATATCAGATGAATTTTTTTAAAATTTTTTTTTAGGAAGAATGATTAACACAAAATGATTGAGGTTTGCCTGGCACACTAGGGCCTAGAGTTCCTAGTGTTGTACTAGGACGTGCAAAAATTAAAGGATCGTCACTCACACATGAACCTAGAATTATAAATATTTTACTGGCGCACCAGAGCTTAGGGTTCCGAATCTTCTACTTAGGGTTCCGAATCTTCTACTAGGACATGCAAGATTTGCCTGACACACCAGGGCTTAAGGTTCCTAGTCTTCTTCTAGGACGTGCAAAATTTTCCTGATGCACCAGGGCTTGGGGTGCCTAATCTTTAGGGCTTGAGGTTCCTAGTCCTTTACTAAGATGTGCAGGATTTGCCTGGCGCACCAAGGCTTGCGGTGCCTAATCTTTAGGGCATTGAGAGATTTGCTTGGCTCACTAGGGCTTAGGGTTCTTAGTCTTCTAGGGCTTGAGAGATTTTCCTGGCTCACCAAAGCTTAGGGTGCCGAGTCTTCTAGGGCTTGAGAGTTTTTCCTGGCCTAGTCTTCTAGGGCTTGAGGGATTTTCCTGGCTCACCAGGGCTTAGGGTGCCTAGTCTTCTAGGGCTTGAGAGATTTACCTAGCGTACCAGGGCTTAGGGTGCCTAGTCTTCTAGGGCTTGAGAGATTTTCCTGGCACACTAGGGCTTAGGGTGCCTAATCTTTTAGGGCTTGAGGTTCCTAGTCTTCTGCTAGGACATGCAGGGTTTGCCTTACGCACCAGGGCTTGGGGTGCCTAATCTTTAGGGCTTGAGAGAACCGAATGGTTGTCATATACACATGAACCTAAGGCTTTTAATGCTTTCTGCCATTTTCTGCATATCTCTTGCTTGATCTGTTCTTTATACATTTTCTGCTTGTCTTCTTATTTTCAGGCTGGTCACTATATCAGAGGCTTTGGTGGCTCTGCCTCTGGAGAGGTGTTAGAGTGGTATGATGCCTTTCCTACTCCCAGCCGGGCTATTATCGATGCCTCTGGCTTTGCTCAGTTCATACCCCTGTTAGGTGGGACGAGAAATGATCGGGTCTGGCTGAGCAGTGGTGGGAAACTACCAACACCTTTCACTTCACCACGTTCGAGGCCATATTGACGCCTCTCGACTTCTCGCTGATCACCGGCATCCGAGTAAGAGGAGTCCCCATTCCATTTGATCCATCCGTCGCCTGCTTCGTTGACGCGCTGATGTATTTTCTTGGAGGTGTCCCTGCACAGATGGACAGGGACCGGGTATGATACACCTGGTTCTTCGAGCGCTTCTGCCATTTCCACTGTATCGAGCCCCGTCACTTCGAGTGGGTCGCCCAAAGATTTTTGATGTATATGTTTGGTACCTCGTTCTCGAACAAGGAGAACACCGTTCATTTGCACTACTTGGGTGCCCTCACTCGTCTTGACTGAGTTGCTTCATTTGATTGGGGAGGAGCTTCTCTCGTCATCCTCTACGGCGTCATGCGAACTTTGACCCGGTTCCCCCAGGAACTCAGTATTAGGGGATACTAGAGGGTCTAGGAGGTATGATTTAGTTTATGTACTTCTCCATTAATTTTTGTTCTCTGTTATTAACTGCTTGTTGACATCTTCTCTCTTTCAGCTTTGGACTTATGAGTTCTTCGGGCTTCATATCCTGGCGAACACCTCAGCAGACCCTTCAATCATTCTCCGAGCAGCCCGATGGTCCTGAGGCCTGAAGGGGAAGAAGCCTGGGGGAAAGGACATTGGCTGCTTCTGAGTATCATTGGACTGGCTGACCCCCGACTAGGTATTTTTACTTACTGCTCTCTGTATCAAACGGTTCAGTATACTGTCCACTACACACCAGATTAAATAGTATATAGAATAAAAGACACTGATACACAAAATGATAAACCAAACAACCTCCTTTCTTGTGGGCTCTTAGTTGTGTATCGGTATCTTTTATTCTATATACTATTTAATCAGGTGTGTAGTGGGCAGTATACTGAACAGTTTGATACAGAGAGCAGTAAGTAAAAATACCTAGTTGGGGGTCAGCCGGTCCAAAATGATTGGGTAGTGGACAGTATACTGAACATTTTTTTAAAATTTTTTTTTAGGAAGAATGATTAACATAAAATGATTAAGGTTTGTCTGGCACACTAGGGCCTAGAGTTCCTAGTGTTGTACTAGGACGTGCAAAAATTAAAGGATCGTCACTCACACATGAACCTAGAGTTATAAAGATTTTACTGGCCCACTAGAGCTTAGGGTTCCGAATCTTCTACTAGGACATGCAAGATTTGCCAAACGCACCAGGGCTTAGGGTTCCTAGTCTTCTTCTAGGACGTGCAAAATTTTCCTGATGCACTAGGGCTTGGGGTGCCTAATCTTTAGGGCTTGAGGTTCCTAGTCTTCTACTAGGATGTGCAGGGTTTGCCTGGCGCACCAAGGCTTGGGGTGCCTAATTTTTAGGGCTTTGAGAGATTTGCTTGGCTCACTAGGGCTTAGGGTGCCTAGTCTTCTAGGGCTTGAGAGATTTTCCTGGCTCACCAAGGCTTAGGGTGCCGAGTCTTCTAGGGCTTGAGAGTTTTGCCGTCTCACCAGGGCTTAAGGTGCCTAGTCTTCTAGGGCTTGAGAGATTTACCTAGCGTACCAGGGCTTAGGGTGCCTAGTCTTCTAGGGCTTGAGAGATTTTCCTGGCACACTTAGGCTTAGGGTGCCTAATCTTTAGGGCTTGAGAGAACCGAATGGTTGTCATATACACATGAACCTAAGGCTTTTAATGCTTTAAGCCATTTTCTGCATATCTCTTGCTTGATCTGTTCTTTATACATTTTCTGCTTGTCTTCTTATTTTTAGGCTAGTCACTATATCAGAGGCTTTGGTGGCTCTGCCTCTGGAGAGGTGTTAGAGTGGTATGATGCCTTTCCTACTCCCAGCCGGGCTATTATCGATGCCTCTGGCTTTGCTCGGTTCATACCCCTGTTGGGTAGGACGAGCAATGACCGGGTCTGGCTGAGCAGTGGTGGGATACTACTAACACCTTTCACTTCACCACGTTCGAGGCCATATTGACACCTCTCAACTTTTCGCTGATCACCGGCATCCGAGTAAGAGGAGTCCCCATTCCATTTGATCCATCCGTAGCCCGCTTCGCTGACGCACTGATGTATTTTCTTGGAGCTATGCCTGCACAGATGGACAGGGACCGGGTCTGATACACCTGGTTCTTCGAGCGCTTCTGCCATTTCCACTATATCGAGCCCCGTCACTTCGAGTGGGTCGCCCAAAGATTTTTGATGTATATGTTTGGTACCTCGTTCTCGAACAAGGAGAACATCGTTCATTTGTACTACTTGGGTGCCCTCACTCGTCTTAACCGAGTTGCTTCATTTGATTGGGGAGGAGCTGCTCTCGTTATCCTCTACGGCATCATGCAAACTTTGACCCGGTTCCCCCAGGAACTCAGTATTGGGGGATACTAGAGGGTCTAGGAGGTATGATTTAGTTTATGTACTTCTCCATTCATTTTTGTTCTCTGTTATTAACTGCTCGCTGACATCTTCTCTTTTTCAGCTTTGGACTTATGAGTTCTTTGGGCTTCATATCCTGGCGAACACCTCGGTAGACCCTTCAATCATTCCCCGAGCAACCCGGTGGTCCTGAGGCCTGAAGGGGAAGAAGGCCGAGGGAAAGGACATTGACTGCTTCTGAGTATCATTGGACCGGCTGACCCCCAACTAGGTATTTTTACTTACTGCTCTCTGTATCAAACTGTTCAGTATACTGTCCACTACACTATACGGCATTGTACTATACTATTTCTATTCACATGGATCACTGCATACTGATTATCATACTGTACTGCATTCACTGCTCACTGTTTATTGAATTACACTGTACTTTAAATTGCTGTAGGTCCACTGGGATGTCTGGCAGGGAGTGGAGGATTGGGCCAACGCAAACCGATGCACAGCTGGGACCTCGCCTCGAGGCGAATCCTGTGGGAGGGTCCATTCGGTTGGGAGTACTATCTCGGGGAGCGAATGGTCAGTCAGTCGCTCAGCCTTGATCACTTTCGAATACCGGTGGTCCCTCCTGTTCGTATGCGTTGGACAAATCTCCTGGACCACATCGACCTACTCCTGGAGATGGTGGGGAACCACGCTTCGGAGCTGCTGGTGTTGGAGGGGGACTACACGGCCTGGGCCCAGGCACACTTGCTGGGACCACTAGGACTAGACCCGGCTGCCCCTGGTGGTAGGAAGAGAGGACGGGCACCGGAGGCTGCTGATGCCTGTGTTGCTGGTGTTAGAGTTAGTATACTGAAAATTATATTTTTAGTATTTAATTTTATTTTTAATAAAATTAGTTTTTCATTTTATGAGAATCTTTAT
>JAOTRH010061504.1:0-18577 GCA_034768845.1 Heliamphora exappendiculata
CAACCCCTCATCGCCAGCGCCACCGACCGCCGACTGCCCCAAACCCACACTGCCGCCACCACCGACCCCTACACCGCCACCACTCTTTATCTAGTTTCTCTCTCTGTTCTCTGCTCTCTGTTCTCTGCCCCCTCTCTCTCTCTCTCCCTCTGTCGTCTCTCTCTCTCTCTCCTTTTTTCCGGCAGTGTGTGGGGCGATCGGCGGTGGGTGTGGACGGTCGGGGGTGGCGCCGATTATTTGGGGAGGTTGGGAGGGTGGTTGAGAGAGAGAGAGAGGGGGGGTTTGGGTTTAGGTAGTGGTTTGGGGGTGGTTGGAAGCGTAGTTTTCAGGTGATTTTGGGGTGATTAGGGGGTGATTTTGGCCTTGGGTGGTTTTTGAGGTGATTTTGGGATAATTTTCGTTATAATTTTAATAGTTGAGGTTATTTGATGTTAAAATTAAACTTGATGAGAGATTAGTGTAATTTTTAAAATTACATGGGAGGTTTCTGTGTTTGTTAGAAACCTCAAGGGGGTGAGTGTAATTTACCCTCTCTATTTTTAAAAAATAAATAACTTGTATCTTTGTTAAAATAAATACTTAAACAAATATCATGAAATCATGTGGTGACCTATACATAATAAATCTGATTTCTTCTATGAACACTGACCATGTTTGAATGGGATAATAGGATTAAGACTTAGGTTTTTCATTACTAATAGTCATAAGATTAAATATTGCTTGTATTGTGTCTTTTTCTTAGTTCACTCTTATGTTTTTTATTTGTAAAATAAAAAGATAATAGTTAAGCATAATGACAATTTTATCCTTGTAATGTAATTTTTAATTGTATATATATTGAGCAAATACAATTAAAATATTGTCAAGTAAATCTAAAAAATAAAAAATAAAAAATAAAAAACTTAGATTAAACTTAAGAGCAAAAAAATTAAATAAGATAATAAAAGTTAAAAAAAACATAAACATGAATGCCATGAGAGACGAGAAAGTCAAAAAAAGTTGGTTGTATTGTGTCTCTTTCATTACTAGAGTGGAACTCACGTTACGAACAATTAAATTTTTTTTTATCTCAAAATGTTTGGATCAACTTACGTACAACTTGATTAATTTTTTAAAGGTCAATCACATTATCTACTAACGATGACCTAATAAGTCGAGACAAAATTTCGTATAAATTAATTCTAAAAAATTGATAGTACGTACCCATAAAGCACAAAATAGTTTAATTTAGACTATTTATTTTAAGTTCAAAGTAAATGTCTAGATAAATTTGATGGTACATTTATTGCAACAACTTAATGCATCAATAACTTTAGGTAAATTGATCCTTACGGAGGGATTTTAGGCAATATAGATTTTCAATGGCTTCATTCAAATTTCATAGGGTGTTGGTATTCATTTTTTAATTAGGGGATGTTTGGCAACACTTTTTATACTTTTAGCTTATTACTACTAATTTTAACTATAAGTTATAATTTATTCTACACTCTACAATTTCTGCTACAAATTATAACTATTTTTCTTCAATTTCTGCTACAAGTTATAATTGTTACTAAACACTCACAACTTTTATTATAAGTTATAACCTATAAATTATTAGTTTCACCAATACCAAACAGTCTTTAAATTTGGCATCAAGTTCTTTGCACATTGGTGTAGACTATCTTGTTTAGAAAAGCGAAAAAATCCTCTCTTCACATTTTAAATGGTTTAAAATTGGGTAAATTATAGTGACCTCTTCTGAAATTTTGTAAAACATCAACCACCATCAATGTAGTTTCTGAAATATCATTAACCTCCCATTTGGTTTAGATTTTGCATTAAATTAGTTCAACTATTAGATTTTTTGAATAAATTTTTATGATTTAATCAGTTCATTACGTAGAACTCATCGAGTTTTTTTACCATAAAAAAATTCAGATTCATCCGATATCTATAACTTAGTGATTAAATAAGATCTCCTAATAAATAAATAAAAATTATAATTTTAAAAAATATTATTAAATAAATATAACTCAATAACTTAGTTACAGGTATCAGATGAATCTGGATTTTTATATATTAAATAAACTCGATGAGTTCTACATAATGAACGGATTGTGTCATGAAAATTTATTCAAAAAACACGTCAAACAAAGCACAGCTAAGCAAAATTTTTATGATTGGACTAATTTGATACAAAACCTAAACCAGAAGGAAGATTAATGACATTTCAGAAATTACATAAATGGTGGTTGATATTTTATTAAATTTTAGAGGAGATCACTGCAATTTACCTTTAAAATTTTATCACATAAAAACATTAATATAACAACAAAAAACAAACTCTTTTATCAATAAGGAAAAAATCAAAAAAAAAAAATTCTAAACAAACATCAAAAAGTGATGCCATATTATTAAACGTTTTAGTTACAAAAGTAAAAAAATTTACCCCAAACAATCTTACAAATTAAAAGTCACATTATTTAAAAATTTATTTTTTCACCTCTTTTAGTAAAAAATAAAAATTCACAAAAATAACTTAATTTTTTAACTTACAGACGAACTTAAAAGCAGAAGTAGACCAAAAGAGGTCGCTAGCTCGAGTGCTCTTAAATTCACTTGGAGTTTCTCTAATTGTTAACCAGGGTATTCATAAATTGGGTTGAGTTGGGTTGTCACCTAATTCATATCCTGATATCATGGATTTTATTTTTAATTTTTTCACCTATAACTGGCTAATGAATTTGGCAATTTTAGTCTAGATATATGAGTTTGATGAGTTTATGGATAAATGCAGTTTGATTTGGCGGTTTGAACTTATCTAATTTAGAGTTCTTTCGTTGAGTTTATTTTAATTTTTAGCCAATTATAATAGCTTTTTTAACTAAAAAATTATCTTTACTAAATTAAAAACTCAAAAGATTATGAATTTATTAATTAAATTACACATAAACTCAAATTATATAATTTTTACACAAAAATAATAAAGTAGTATGCATCTTAGTCTTATAATAAAGGAGTTTTTAAATAGGAGTCTTATTTGTAAGATTTATTAAGTGATTAGTCCTATCTTATTTATTTATTTTTTTTAAATTAGGTCCTATTTTATATTGTTATATCTAATATGCATCTAAACTTTATTTTAACACAAATAATAGAGAAATTCCTCCTTTATTTTAACTGAAAATTTTCTATGTTTTAATATAAATAAAAATTGAAAAGTGGATAAATTTCTCGTGTGACAATTGAAACTTCATTTAAAAAAATTTATTTTAATAAAATTTACAATTATATTTTCAATAAAATATACAGTTAACTGAGAAATTTCTTAATCATTCTTTTATTTTTGATAAAAAAAAAATTTGTATTGAGAAATTTTTCAGTTAAATTTACCGTGAATAGATAAAAATTCAATCATTTTTTTTCAATCCGATACATTGACTGTCAACCTGTACCGTCAACTCTCTCTTCTTCGACGTCGACGCCATCAACAAATTCATAACTTGAGAAAGTGAAGTAAATCACAGCCAATTTCTAACTAGAGATTTCAATAGATTTGATTTTTGATTTCTTAACCTCCATTTTTTGGATCATCACAATCAGAACAGTGTCCTCCATTATGGCCTTGACCTGATCTATATTCGCATTTTTTTGGTAGCTGTAATCACCTCATGAACTTATTGTCGTTGCGCTTCATCCGATGTCAAATTTCGTTCTTTTCTTCATTTTTCATGTTTCTTTCCTTACTAATTTGCAAAATTCCGATCTGTAACGAAACCTTAGGATGGCAATGGTCGATAGTGATTATCGACGGTAGAAGTGGGCTAAGGTGTTTGGAATAAGCAAACTGTGGATAAAATTTTTGCAATAAAATATATTTTTGATATATTATAAAATAACAGTTAAAAATTATGCTTAGAGCTTAAAAAACCTTAGTAGTGAGATTAAATTTTTTAAAACTCTTTTAAATAGGATTAATAATTAATTAACAATATAATAAATCTAAAAATTTATAAAATTACATATTTATTGGTCGAGTTAGATTTAGCGTGTAATCTGACTATTACCCAAGAAAAAAACCTTTAAAAATTCATCATCCAATTATATCATAAACAAAATTATTTATTATTATATTCATCAAATTAAATTGGACAGTATGAACTGGTCATACCAATTCAGAAAACCCCCCTATCATTAACTTTAAAATTCTTAAGATTAATACTCGAGTGTCTAAATACAAAGTAACTCAAAGGCAAATAAATTAACCCAATTAAGCCCGGACTAAACGACAAAAACCTGAGTTACATAATAAAAAAGAAAGAAGACATTAAAAGCACAGAATCATGTTAAACGTGCTCTCTGTGCTCGTGTGGGGGAATATCAACACACGTCAAATTGCCTCGTCTTCCCCCACTCAGTCAGATCTGGTGCGCGTTTCTCCCCCGTCGAGATAAATCAAACGATTCAACGAAAACCCTTTCTGTTAATTCTTCCCCACCATAATCCCGCCGGAAAATATAGACTTTTCCGGCCCCTGATCGAAAATGGTTTCCCCGGAAAACAACAATTGGCTCCTCGATTACGGATTGATCGAGGAAATCGCTGTCCCCGACAGCAATTTCTCTGCTCCGGCATCTGGGTTTAGCTGGCCCATTCAGGCCTTGAACGGTTCTTCCGACGTTGGGTACGAAGATTTCATTGCCTTTGTAAATTCAGTTGACCTTTCTCTGAACCCTGATCAAATGAAGAAATTTGGAATGTTCTCTTTGTGTTGATTCTTCGATTTCTTGTATGTTGTGTGAATTCTAACGCTATTGATTGTTTCTTTCTTGGGTACTGTTTTAAATTTAGCTGCTTCTATGTTTCAAATTCTAAGAAGGCTTTATAAAAATAAATTGTTTGTGTATTGTTTTGTAGGCAAAATTTGTAGGTTTAGGTGGGTTATTTGTTCAAACTAGTGTTCATCTTCATTGGGAGAAGATGGCAATGACAGGATTTTTGTTTCCAAATACCCATTAGTTTTTTAGGCCTATTGTTTTGCGTGGAAGCTTTTGGGAATATTTTCTCCTTGACCGGCTTTGGGGAAATTACTGGGCTTTAGTGAATGAGGGAACAAAATTTTATGCCTTTTTGGGAATTTCTAGCAGCTGAGTGCATGTGAGGATTCCAAATCTGAAAATTAGTTTCATGGGGACCAGATTTTTTTGCAAACGAGTGGTTTATGGTTCAACTTTCCTGTTCCATTATGGCAAATTTTATCGAAGGCACCGTCTTGGATTCTATTTTTCCCAATCCTATCTTCATTTCTTGACACCTTACCATTTCCAGGAGGGAAAGCATAACATTTTCCAATTATAGTGATTGTTACTACTTTCCCGAGATTTTATAACATGTGCTTGCATAGATGGATTTTTATTTATTTATTTATTTATTTTGGGGGGGGGGGGGGTGTTCCTAAGTTTCCGAAAACATTCATAATTATTGTATTATTAATTCTAAATATTTCAAAATTATATAGATTCACCCCCCAAAATTTATTTATTTTTGGAAAATTCGATAGCAGTCCCTTAAGCGATTCATCCCTGTAGTGCTTGCAGCATTCTTTATCGTTAGTACTTAGACATGACTGATAAATTTGAAGGAAATGCACATCTCATTCTTCAGCTAAACAGGGCTTGTAGGTTCAGTACTATCAAATTATATTTAGTTTCGTTAGTTTGTTTCCCAAAAAGTAAAATTCTGTTTCATTTTTCCTTAAATCTAGGGATTGAATGGTGTGTTACGTGTAACAAAACTTAGCATGAACTATTAACACTTTGAGATTGCGTTTTATTTGATAATAGTATTCCGTGTTATTTTAGAAAAACAGTATTCACTTTTTTTTTAAAAATCAATTAATGTGAACATTTTAACCACAACAGTTTTCAATTTCAGTTTTCATGGAGGAAAAAAAACTGAAAAAGTATTAAGAACAAGCTTCCACTCATGAAAAAAAAATTATGTCTAATCAAATGAAATTTATTCATGTTTTAAATTTGTATAGTTTATTTCTTTGTGGGAGTGGTGTAATTGTTATTAAGTAGTTTGTGGTTGTTATTGTGAGTTAAGATCCAGGATGTGATTGAGTATATTGTTTTGTTGATGGTTAACAGATTTTTCAAAAAATTTGGAATAATTCAAAAAACAAAAAAATTTTGTCCAAATTTTTAATTTTTTTAACACTTTAAATATTCTTTGAGTTATAGGGAAATAACCACATGTGAAATAACTCTAAAACTACAAAATAAGCAATTAAAACATTTTAAATACTTAGAATATTTTCTATTCAAACCTAACCAAAATATTTACGTTAATTTCAAGTGTGCTAGTATTTGTTGCTATTTGTTCCATTTCATAACTTTCTCATTTGAATAATTGAATTGTTATTTGGTTTGTTATTTTTGCAGTTGCACTATCTCCTTCAATCGAAGCTAATGCATCATCTATTTCTGTTCCTATTACACAGACGAGTGATATGGATACTCTCATCTTACTTTATTATGTATTTATTGTGTAATGTATTTATTATGTATATCAAATTAAATTCATTCATGTTTTAAATTTGTATAGTTTAATTTTTTGTAAAAGTAGCGTAATTGTTATGAAATTGAGACGAATAGTTATTAAGTAGTTTGTAGTTGCTATTGTTAGTCGAGATTCAGGCTGTGCCTGAGTATATTGTTTTATTGATGGTTAACAAATTCTTCAAAAAATTGGGGATAGTCCAAAAAATAGAGAAAATTTTGCCCAAATTTTTAATTTTTTTAATACTTCGAATATTTTTTGAGTTATAAGAAAACAATCACCTGTGAAATAAGCACTTGTGAAATAACTCTAAAACTACAAAATAAACAATTAAAATATTTTAAATACTAAGAATATTTTCTATTAAAACCTAACCAAAACATTTACATTTCAAGTGTGCTAGTACTTGTTACTATTTGTTTCATTTCAAAAAAATTTCATTTGGATAATTGAATTGTTATTTGGTTTGTTGTTTTTGCAGTTGCATCTTCTCTTTCAATCGGACCTAATGCATCGTCTTTTTCTGTTCCTATTACACAGACGAGTGATATAAGTACTCTTATCTTACTTTATTATGTATTTATTATGTAATATATTTCAAGTGTCCTAGTACTTGTTGGTTTTTGTTTCATTCCATAATTTTCTCATTTAGCTAAGTAATTTGTTATTTGTTTTTGCTGTTTTTGCAGTTGCATCTTCATCTAAACGTGTTCGTGAATATACACGTGGAAGACATGCAAATAAGATAATTGGGCGCAATGGCGGGACAAAGCTACCAGTTATAATTCAAAAAGAAATGAATGCTTTCTGTTGGCTAAATGCCACTTTAGCGGCAAATGAGTTTGGGGTTCAAATTAGAAGAATGTGTCCAATTGAAGGATTCAAGCATAGCTGGCGCGATATTGATTGTGGGATTAAAACTGCCATCATACAAGCTTTCCAGGTAATAATTAATTTGTTAACATAATTATTATGCTTATAATATAGTTACTAATTTAATTAATTAAATTCATTTATTATGCTTGTAAGATAAATTTGAGATCATTCGTGATAAAAATGACAATGAATTAGCGCAAAAGATTGTTGATTCAAAATGTTATCGTATTTACAAAGATTGAAAATGCAAGATGAAGAGCTACTTTCTCGGTCTTTCTCGTGATGGTGTGGACCCATATAGTCGTCTTTACATTGGAGTTGAGAAAGATGGTTGGAAATACTTGATTGACCATGTATTCACATATTCAAATCTTGAGGTAAAATAATACTTACTAATATTAAATTTTCATTTATCATTTATATTTAATAAGCGTTAACATATGTTTTTGTAGAAACGATCAAAAGCTAAAAAAAATAACAAATAAAAGGTACCTTACAATCATACTACGGGGTCTTGGTCATTCCCAGCAATAATGTCTATTCAGGTAAAATATTTTAACATGAGTACATAACTTATAAATAACCATGGTTTAGAAGTTATCAACCATTTGATCATATATATTTTTTCTTTGTATCATGGTATTAGATATTTATTTATGTTCATAATGTATAACCGCGGTTTTTGTTTTTCTTTTGCAGATATGCGATGACACTTTTGGATGCAGTTAGATTATGGTTCTATTATGCTCTTTGAAGGAACTTAGTTATCAAATTTTCATTTGAATGCTATTTTGAAATTTTGGATGATGTTTGAGAGATTAGATCTTATTTTGGAACTATAGATGAATGTTTTATTTTTGATCGGAACTTTGTATGGACGTGTGGAATGTTTGCTAGATATATGTACGTATAGAGCACTATTTTCAATGAATATTTGTGTTGGGTATGAATATTTGTGATTTGCATAGATGAATATTAAATATTATTTTATAAAAATTTTGTATAATATAAAAGGATACAAGGGATACTTTTATCGACAAATAAATTGTGTTGCGAAAAAATGAATTTTTGGCTATTATGTTAATTAGTTGCCAAATAATTTAGGATCGGTTGTTTTTTGTGACAAAAAATTTTGGTCGTGAAACATTTGACTACAATAATGCATTTAGCGATCATAGTAGGTAGTCGCAAAATTCTTAATAGTATGTTTTCAGTGACTAAAAATTTTGGTTGTGGAATCAATATACAATAGCGACTAAATTACATTTAGCAACTAAATTAATTTTGTTGCGAAATCGTGGCAACAACAACGACTAAATTAGTTTGTCGCGAAATAGATGTACGGTAGCGACTAAATTACATTCAGCGACAACTGGTATTGGTTGTTGCATGTTACATTGCCGACCAAACTTGTTGTCGCAGAAACAAAATTTACGGCAACTAAATGAAATTTAGTTGCCAAAAACATTTAGTGTCAAGGTATTACCGACCAATGTGGCGACTAAAAAATTATGTCGCCAAAATAATATAACGACTAAAAACTGGACTTGTACCGACTAAACAGTTAGTCGCAAAATGTGCATTTTCTTGTAGTGTGCGCAAGGAGTACGAGCATACAACAATACGTGAAAGGATGTTCTAGGACTAGTAACATTTGTCGTGATAGTAGGACCGCTGGAGAGCGAGGTAGAATTCCATCTTCTTGATGTACCAACGTCATTCAACTTGCTACTAGGAAGACGTTAACTACATGACTTAGTAATTAGAGTAGTTCCATGACCCTGCACCAGAAAGTTAAGCTGATTAAGGAAGGGGTAACTGTCACCATTCCGGGGAAACTAGCCCACCAACCCTGCTCAATGACACCTTCTGGGGAAACTAGCCCACCAACCCTGCTCAACGACACCACCCTGCTCCTTGAAATTCAACATGGGGATGACATCCTTCTTCTCAATGGGTTTGACTTTGACGAGACTAAAGCTGTGCAAGTTCTGATGAACGAAGAGAAAACCTACGTGAACTCGAGGGTGGTGGCAATGATGAAAGGAATGTCCTACTTTCCAGGGAAAGGACTTGGCAAGAATCTATAAGAAATCTCAAATTCGATCCCCATGTACTACAATCGACATGGATATGGGCTCAGATACAAGCCGGGGTCAAATGATTTGAAGATAGAAAATTACAGGCCAACACTGAACGGGTGTTTCATCAAGGAGGGAGATGACTTCCCTTACTGCGAATTTTTGAAGCTTTAGATTGAGGAAAGGACTAACCAGAAGTTATCGGGGTTAGATATCGTTTTTAACCACCAGTTATCTGACAGTGAGGAGGAAGCAGAAGTATGGCAGATGGGCTTTACTAAAAGATACAAACATACTAGATAATTCATTGTAAAGAAGGAGATCTTAGTTCTTTCTTCGATGAAGAGATAGCCTGAGTGCGTATAGGTAACAAAGAAGACAAGGACGTGCTGGTAATAAATGACGAAGCACCTATGGATTACACTACGCTTATCATGGATGTTGTTGAGATGCAAAAGAGTCAGTCCTTTGAGTCTTTTCATATGCTTGATGTAAAAAGTGAGTTAAAATTCGAGTATGTTGAGTCCGTTTAATTGAGTCTGTAAATAGTGTCTGTAACGGCAAGTTTGTCGAGAATACACCAGTCGGCATCTTGAGCCCCTTTTGCTTTGAGTCCTAAGTTGTAACCTCCGTTGAGATTAATGAAATGAATTCAGACTTTGCTTACTTTGCTGTGCCTCAAATATTTTATGTGGATTCTAAACATTTTAATGAATTTGAGGAGAATATCCCCCAAGGCTTAAAGCTTTTAATTGAAAAGGAAAAAGAAATGCGAGCCAAACCTGTAATAGAAGAAACTGTTTTAATAAATCTTAATAATAAAAAAGATCCGCAGATAGTTTAGGTTGGTTCTACGCTCTCTTCGGAGGAACGTGAGTAATTAACCTTTTTATTAAAATAATTTAAAAATATTTTTGTGTGGTCCTATGAAGATATACCCGGAATAGATCATGATATCGTACAACACCAAATTTCTCTTTACCCCGATGCCAAACATGTCAAACAGAAGCTCAGAAGAATCAAGCAAGATGAGAGAATCTAAGTTTGTGTCGACTTTAGAGATCATAATAGGGTTAGTCCTAAGGAAGACTTTCCTCTACCCCACATAGATGTGTTAGTAGACAACACCACCGGGAATGCACTTTTGCCTTTCATAGATGGATTTTTAGGATACAACCAGATTTTGATGGCTCTAGAGGATCGGGAGAAGACTATTTTCACAATGCCTTAGGAAATGTATTGTTATAGGGTTATGTCAGTTGGGCTGAAAAATGTGGGAGCAACCTATCAAAGGGCTGCAACCATGTTGCTGCACGACATGATACATAAGAAAATAGAGGTATACGTGGACGACATGATCATGAAGTCCAAAACCAAAGAAGGGCACATCATCACACTGAGGACATTCTTCAAGCGGATAAGAAAGTACAGGATATGTTTGAACCCACATAAGTGTGCTTTTGGAGTAACAACATGAAAAATGTTTGGATTTATGATCACGCAACGAGGTATAGAAGTTGATCTGTTAAAGATCAAGGCTATCCTCAAAATGCCTTCCCTGAAAATTAAAAAAGACTTAAGGAGCTTTTTGGGGAAGATCCAGTTCATTAGTTGGTTTATAGACAAGTTGACCACTACCTGCGAACCTCTATTTCAACTCTTGAAGAAGGGGACCAAGTTTCAATGGGATCAGTAGTGTCAAGACGCTTTCGATGCCATACGACAATACTTGTAAAACCCTCCAGTTCTGTCGCCACCAGAACTTAGTAATCCTTTAATACTATATTTATCCGTGACTGATTCAGCAATGGGATGTAGGCTCGCTCATGAAGATGAAGTCAAGGTAGAAATAGCTGCCTACTACTTAATCAAGAAGATGACAGAATGTGAACGTCGGTATATGCCTTTGGAAAAGACTTGCTGGGTACTAGTTTGTGCATCTAAGAAGTTATGCCACTACATGTTGGCATACCGAGTTGTTCTAATCTCAAGAATGAACCACCTCAAGTACCTCTTCGAGAAACCAGCATTGACATAAAAGTTAGCTCGGTGGTTGCTAATGCTAGTTGAGTTCGACATTAGTACATCGTAAGGAAGTCAGTAAAAGAAAGAACCGTTGTAGAGTTCTTGGCCGATTATCTTATTGAAGGAGAAGAAGAACCTGAGTTTGAGTTTCTTGGTGAACAAGTGTTGAAAATCGAGAAGGATCTGTAGAGCCTATATTTCAACGGAGCTTTAAACCAGTACAATTATGGGATAGGGATACTATTAATTACCCCCGATGATTTTCACATACTGTTAGCTTATAAGTTGAATTTTGAGGTTACCAACAATCAGGCCGAGTACGAAGCTTTCTTAACCGAATTAGAAGTAGCCTTAGAACTACGGACAAGAAAGTTGGAAGTTATATGGGACTTAGCTATGGTTGTGTCTCAAGCAAAAGGAGAGTGGAAGGTCAAAGAAGAGAGGTTGATCCAATATCACCGAGAGCTCGAAGTAATGATTCCCTACTTTGAAAGTGTTGTATTCACCCACATCCCAAGATTGCAAAATAAGTTCGCTGATGCCTTGGCTACTCTGGCATCAATGATAGACATACTGTTCAAAGTAAGGATGAGACCCTTGGAGATCTAACAAAGGGATGTACTCACAGTTGGTAATGTCGTCGCTACCCAAGAAGACAATGATGGACTTGGTACCACGACATTCGGAATTTCATTGAGAAGGGAGAATATACTTGTCAAGCCAACAAGAAGGATCAAAGAGCTATCAGAAGACTTGCTACATAGTTTGTGATCTGTAGGGAAAAGCTGTATAAGAAAGGATATCTGGGAGTTAATAAACTTTGCGTTGACACAGAAGAAGGACACGAATTGACGAGGGAGGTTCACAGAGGAGTTTGCGAACCTCATATGAATAGATTGATGCTGGCGAAGAAGATTCTACGACAATGATACTTTTAGATGACGATGAAAACAAATTGTCACCAGTTTGTTTGAAGATGCCGAAAATGTCAAGTTCACGTAAATTTCATGCATGTGCCACCATCTCAACTTTATAATATGACATCTCCTTGGCCATTTTCAGTATGGGGAATTGACTTGATAGGGAAAATCACACCCAAAGCGTCAAATGGACATGAGTTTATTCTTGTGGCAATTGACTACTTCACAAAGTGGGTTGAAACTGCCTCCTACTCCATTCTGAAATCCTCCCAAGTGGCCAAGTTCATCAAAGAGAATTTTATCTACCGATACTGGGTTTCACACGAGATAATTTCTTATAATGGTTCTCACTTCTAAGGAGAAGTTTTAGATCTTTTGGAAGAGTATCGAATTGTTAGTCATAAGTCTTCTCCATATGGGCCACAAACTAATGGAGCTATGGAAGCCGTTAACAAAAATGTGAAGAAGATTCTACAAAAGATGACAGAGGAAAGTAAAGATTGGCCAGAAAAGCTTCCATTTGCACTTTGGGGATACCAAACATCGATCAGAATCTCCACCGGAGTGACACCTTATGCATTGGTCTATGAAATGGAAGCGGTTCTACCCATAATATTGGAGATTCCATCCTTGAGGAAAATGGCTGAAAGTAGTATTCCCAAATTAAAGTGGCAGAGGGGTAGATTTGAAAAATTGCTCTAGTTTGATGAAAGAAGGCTCAGAGCATTGTTTCACATTCAAGGGTATCAGAGAAGAATAGCTTAAGGGTTTAACAAGAAGCTAAGTCTTGGAACTTGAACAAAGACGATTTAATTCTCAAAGAAATCAGAGCTTTGATCTTTGACCCAAGGGGCAAGTTTAAACCTAATCGAGTCAGACCTTATCTTATAAAAACCCTAATGTTGGGGGGCACTGTAATTCTTATGGATTTAGTTGGGAATGTCTTATCTACACCGATCAACTCAGACAAGCTTAAACAGTTTTATCCCTGAGAGAAAACTAGCAAAAGTAGAGTGCCAATACTCGAGTATAACCCGAGTCTTGATTTACGTTATGCCCTGATTTCCTTTATTCGGGATACGTAGGTAGCTTTTGTCAAAAGTTCGACCCAAACTTTTGTTTAAAATTCTCCCTTTGTAACTATGTTTCGAGTAGTTGATCAATGTAAAAGTTTACTTTAAGAGTTGCTAATAAATTGGTTATATTGCAAAAAATAAAATCTAAGGGACAGTTTCAAAAATCATTGCGAACTAGAAATGGAGAAACTTTCATTAAGAAGTTTTACTAATTTAGTTTAACTCCAACACCAGGGAGGCTTGCAAGTCCTCATCCTAAAAAGCTAAAAAGAAAACAAACCAAATATTGGGGTACGGCGAAGAAAAGTTAAGTCCATCTTCTTTTGGCATCTCCTCATTGTTTTGCTCTATGCTCTAACTCCTTCCCCAACCAAGCTCTATAATCCTCAGAAAGCCTACTATCGAACTCTCTACCAACTGGCACCATCAATCGAGAAGTCCAAGCCTGTTGATAACTAACCCAAGAAGGGGGCCCAATGGGGAGAACTGTACAGATGGCTCACAGTAGCATCAGGCTTGGTTTAAGTACACCTAAATTGACGAAAGATGCGGTATAGATGGTAGAAGGTGGCCAACCTTAAGCCAATCAGAAGGACCACCAGATGATCCATGGTAGCGGCAGTCATGAGAGAAATCTTCAACCAGGGGCATTACCAAGAAACGGTCAAAAAGCTCAGATTATATGTCCAAGCAGCATTAGTGGAATAGAGGCGATAAACCTGATGATGAGCAAATGACTTCACGCTATAGCTGTCAAATATGGGCTTTTCCAGCAAGTTCACTTTCTTCATCAGCCAAACTTAAGAGAGAAAAAAAAGGAGAGCTGAGTGAAAAAAAAGAGAAATAAAGAAAAAAGAGAGCTGAGAGGAAGAATAGAGAGAAATGCAGAAAAAAGGAGAGTTGAGTGAACACTTGTAGCTGAAGAGCACTGCCAACAAAATAAGGGACACCCTCACTGTGGACCGCATCAAGATCAAGAAGCGTCTCAGTAAGGACTAACAGAATAGGGTCTCGGTCCTCGTGAATCTAATAAGCTATATCTACCATAGAAGTGCTAGCTCGTCCATCATAAGGACCCAAGAGGAAATGGTCCGATTAACAGATACAAAGAATATAGCGACGTTGAAGCTAAAAAGAGAAATCAATAAGAGAACCCCGGGTCCTAAAATGGTTTATGATCCATGCCACATCAAGAGACTCATCATGAGTGATGAGTGATGCCTCATGTCTGGAATAGATGTAAAGCTGTATCAGTTGATCCCTAGGACATGAGAAGAGAGTAGGGACTATGACCTTATCCCGGGACGAGATCTCAAGGATGGCGAAAAAGTCTTTCACCATCGGGCACAACTCTTTATTCCCAAAATGGAACATGTGCATATCAGGATCCCATAGCCATGTAGCTCCTCTCAAAAGATGCCAGTCGATCCTTATAGTTCTTAAGGAGAACAATGCATCTAGACGGAAGTTGAGAAATTTCTTGTACTCAACTAAGGAAAACTCACCCATCCAAGCCAAAAGGGAGTTGTTATAAGAATGAGCCATGGAGAAGACAAAGAAGATGTAGAATATTTAGACAGTGAGGTCTGGAATAGGGGCCCCGTTTTATAGAGCCAAAAATAGAGGAAACTACAAAATCTGCTTTGTGTTTTGCGTTAAAAAGCTTTGTCATGGCTGTCACCATTTCCTCGCAACCGTTATGTTCAAAAGTCACAGCAGCGACCTCCAAAACACCAGGCCGTAAACTTTTTCCCACGTTTGTTTAGGCCGCCACTTTCTAAAGTCACGGTCGCAAGATATTTCCTCATGGCCATAACTTTTTTGTGTAGAAAATTTGGCAGCATCTCCCCTTTTTGTCAACATGCCTAATTCCTTGTCAGGAACCTGTTAGCAACTCGCATTATAAAAATGAATTCACAAAGCTAATTCCTAACCGATAGGTCATATATCACGCATAATAAAGATCAAAGTAGTCAAAAATAATTTTCATATAAAATGAAAGAAATGACTAGCATCCATGAATGTACAAAATGTAAACCAAAAGGAATGAAGGCCCCACCCATCGTTACTAATGTGCATGAATAGTGTATGAAGAATGTGTATTAGCTGGCATGCAGGCTCAAATAAAGAATAGGCACGCAGGCCTCCATATATAAGACGAAAGAAACAGAAATTAGCAACAGGGCAACAAGGTAGCAGGACAACAATGGGGTTATCACTCTCGCGGGTCTTCATCCTCCGAACCACGTAGCTTCCCTAGGACGACTCTCTACATGTCGACCCGGTCCCCTCCTCCTCCTCCTCATTTGAACTATCAACAGTCTGTGTAGCATTAGGAGTCTGAACTCTAGAAGAAGAGACAAAAGCAGACGCAGAAGCACGCACAAAAGCTGCAGCTAGTGCCACACGACCTCGTCGAGTACTCGGTCCTCTACCCCGGTCGCGCTGAAAGAAAAAAAGGGTCATGTTAGTGTCAGGGTTGTATACTAAGAAACTATAAATTTTGTTAATTTTAGTATTTTATTTTATTTTTTTATAAAATTATTTTTTATTTTATGAGAATCTTAATGAGTAATATAGGCAATATCATTTATTTAATGTTATGCATGGATATTATTTATTCTGTACAGTATTTAATCTGGTGTGTACAGTACGACTTGCACATAGAAGACTAAATTATAGATTCTTGCAGAATATAAGTTTATGGTTCACAATTTAGATCGAATTGAACAAATCATCAGTACGACTGTAGCAAAAAATTTTAGTAGGCCTATCTTGGTTATGAAGAACAGATAATAGTGTCACTATTGTTCCAACTCTCTATACTAGTGCACTTAGTGTATTGAACAGGACCACTATAGAGTAATTAATTTTACAATGACTATAATTTAATTCACATTCCAAATGTATTATGAGTGCTTATACTCTTAATCCTGAAATAATTATTATTCGCATATATTTAATATTCATAGTTTTGATTCATTAGAGGGTGCAATCTTTTACGGGCCAATATTTTTGGTGAGTTGGATAGCGGTATTTAATATATGACGAATATTAATTATTGACAGAATCTATATCTCGATTGTTCAGGATTGACGATACCTCATTAAGGAAGCTTATAAGTTTTGACCGGGTCAAATCCTGCAGATGGATTTCATTATTCGGTTATCAAATAAATTAAGCGAAAGGGCTCAAGAAATTTTAAGAAGCTGATGAAATTAAATTGTTAGTAATTAAATTTAATTGGCGAGTATCAAGAATCTTAATTTGGCGAGCGAGTTAAGTATTTAATAAAATAAGCTCGAATAATTGGTTTCGAGAATGTGGTTGGGAGTGCAATTATGATTCTTTTGTAATATGAATTTTAATTTATATTTTTATGAAATTGTCTTAGGGTAGGTGGGTTCTCATAATTTTATTAGAAGTCCAAGTCATATTTACTCCACAGGTCCCTACTGTAGCCCTATATGTATGCGGTTATGCTAACCTTAGCCTAGATTCCACACTTTGTGAACTAGGGTTTTCACGTAAATCCTAAGAGGTTAGATTAGCAGGTTCAAGATCACGATAGATTGTAGCCCACTCTACATTCGTGACTCGCATCCAGAAATACAATAGACGGCTTGATCGGGATTTTAACTCGAAGGATTCACAATCGTGGTTGTTGTAGTAATTGAAATCATTCTACTAGATTTCAAAAGGTATAATTCTGAATCTAACTTTGAGAGTACTGGTTTTATTTTGATAATTCGCCATCAAAAAGTTTTAAACTGGAGCCTATTTCGGCGATTACTCGTCCAGTATTTTTTTTATCGAAAAAATCGTATTCAAATAAATGATCTTGGTAGTTTACCTCCAATAATTATTGAATATGGTTTGATCGAGGGATCGGGTAGTTTTAGAACTATGTTAAATTTGTTTTGCAGGCGTTCTAATCCCGATTTTTTTGATCATCATTATATTCGTGTATGATTGAATGGTTTAAATAATTATTTAATTATATTTTTAATCACGATGGTTGATCGTGATAGTTTAGGTCTTTAGATTGATTATAAGACTTTGGGACGTAGATTTCAATATAAAAGCTTTATTTGTTCTTTATATATTGTTCGATATATGTAAGAACATGTTTGAATACACGAAGAACACGAAGAACAAGAACCGACTGCACTGGCAATGGTTTTAGGTGTTTCCGGCCACATATCACGGTTGTTTTTTCATGGTTTTTGTGATAGGTTTTTTTTATCAAGTTTTCTATAGTTTTTAGGCTTAAAAAACAGCATCAAAACAATTTCCAAAAACACGAAAACATTGGCACAAAATAGCCCCACCGACAGCGGCTTTGGCAGCGATAGTTCGGGCCATTTTCAGTGATTTTTTGAGATGTTTTTGAAAGTATTTTTGAGCAGATTTCTAGACATAAAATAGAAGTAAAATATGGCTGAAAATAGTTTAAAAAGTTGTGAAAATAGCTGCAAAAAGTAGCACAAAAAATAGCGGCAAGTAGCGGTGGCGGCAAGGATCTTTTCGGTGGCCGTTTTGCTACTTTTTCGGAACTATTTTTGGGGTATTCTTCAGGGCAATATATGGCTGAATATCAGTGCTAAAAATAGTATAAAACTAGAGTCAAAACAACAGCAGAAGGAGCAGCAAAAAGCAGCAGCGGTGACTGTAGGTGCTGTTCGGCCCTCATCGAAGCAATTTTTTGGGCTATTTTTGTTCTATTTTTAACAAAAAATAGCATATTTTGTGAGCTATTTTTCAGAAAAAACGGGACAAAAATAGACGTCGGATGAGGAGGCAAAACCTATGCAAAGGAGGCGGCTTGGGAGGCGCCGACGGTGGCTGGTGGCTGAGCAGTTATGGCTGGCTTTTTTGGTTGTTTTGAGACTTCGGTGGTGTTGTATAATTATAACACTACGTTACGAAGATTCTTAACATGTTTCGAATACTGAGAAGTTGATTCTAATAAGATTGAATGATTTCAAGTTTATTGTTTAACAAGAAGTTGAAATTTAAAAGAATTTCTATTTGATCATAAAATCGATATATA
>JAOTRH010061515.1:0-18576 GCA_034768845.1 Heliamphora exappendiculata
AGTACAAAAAAAAAATAAAAGTGCAAACAATTAAAAGCAAAATTAAAAATATAAGTTGGGTTAGCATTCCCTTATACTAGATATTATAGTTTTAAATACCGTACCAAATATTGTATTAATTTTTTTATTAATCTAGTACTTACCGGTATTGGTAAAATACTGAATACCATTTCGAATTTATCGTTATAAAATATTATATATATATATATATATATTAAAAAAATTATTCAATAATAAATAATTTGGTATAACATAATTATTTATTTAAAATAATATTTTAATTAATTATTTTAAATTAAAATTTAATCTTGTTATTTATAATGAGATAGTTAATTTGAAATCGATAAAATTTAACATGCACACTTTTTAATAATAATTTAATATTAATAAATTTTATAACTCTTATTTTATACTATATTTGATACTTAAATTAGAGTATAAAAATAATTATGGATCTGTACGTAGTCGGTGTGACCTAGTATAGATCGGTATTGATTAGTACAGACTAATATTTTGATCGGTACAGAACTAAATAATTAATATATCGATTTTATTTTAAATCGGTACGTACCAATCGGTATAGTCGGATATGGTATGGTATATACAACTATGCTAAATATTTAATTCGATTTCTCTCTAATTGATGTTTTTACTTTTATTATTATTTTTTATATTTTATGGTCATAAATTAATAAATTAATAATATTATATTTTTAATTAAATATTTCAAAATTATTTAATTAATTAATTATTAAATTATTAATTTTATTTTTTATTTTATTATTAAATTATTAAATTTTAATAATTGAGTGCTTTAACACACGAATAATAACTAGTTAACCAACACGGCATGACAGTTCAACACTTCTGTACACAGCAGGACACTGACAGCAGGACACTGACACTTGCATAAATGCGGGACAAAATGCATTAATTTCGCTATTTAAAATAATTTTTTTTCTTTTATTATTTTTGCAAAATAAAATCGTGAATAAATTCATTAATAATTTATTGGATTATATTCAAAAACGATTTTTGAAAAACAATTTCATATTATTTTCAAAAAAATATATTTAATTAATAAAATTGAGAATTATTTTTTAGTGCATCAAGTGCATGAAAAGGGTCAAGAGGGGAACACTTTTAAATGATTTTTAAAATTTTCATTTTTAAACACTTTTTTTTAACTCAATTTTTTGAAAATAACTTTTTAAAAATTATTAACAAATGCATTTTTTAAAGAAATATTTTTGAAAAAAAATTAAATAAAAACTGCAATCAAACAGGGGTACTCTATAGTTTTCATTGCTAATATATTAAAAGTAATATATTAAATTAGAATGGAAAATAGTTGCACATACCATGGTTCGACGTCAATAAATTTTATTTAAATTGCCTTTGTATGCTTGAAATAAAAATAAAATATTAGCTAAAATAATGAGCAAATTTAAATTGCTTTTGTATGTTTGAAATAAAAATAAAATATTAGCTAAAATAATGAGCAAATTAAAAGAATTACTTTCTCTTAATGTTTTGAGAGTTTTTTTTTTGTTTAAAAGTCTTTTAAAAAGTTTATTAGTTTGATTTTTTATTATAATTAATTAATTTTTTTTATATTTTTTTATATTTATTTTTTAAAAAAAACTAAAAACCTACTAAACAAAACTAGGCCAAACACGTTATAAATCAAAAGCTTTGTAGGCAAATGCAAGTGGTTGTTTTTTGGGTTAAAAAAAGCCCCAAAAATTAAAGGCCATCGCATTGGGCACAGGGAGGCAGTTATTTTTGCGGGTAAGTTTTAAAATCTCGCTATAATATTGTGTGAGATTACGATTTGGGGATCTTGCTGTAAGTTTACTCACAGTAGAGAGAGAGAGAGCTATGAGAGGAAATTAAGTTGAATCAGAATTAAACAATTTTATTAGAATTATTCATTATCTTGAAATTGTCGAATATATAACTCATGAAGAAAATTAGGTAAATTGAACATTATTAGCTATATGATCCAAATATATTTAGTTTGAAGTTTATTCTTAAAATTTTATAATTTAATCCAGTTTTTCTCCACAAATATGCACCGATCATGTATATAACTATATCCAATTGATATAATTTTTTACATAAACTACCTACTCGATGAGTGAAAAAAATAAACAGTTTTGTTCATATTGTAAGATCCAGAATTATTCTCTTTTATGCTCACAGTATACCTACTGTGACTTATCATATAGTACTCTAGGAGCACTGAATGGCAACAAACATCTGCTATTTTTCTAAATTAAGGAATCTCACTCATTTTTGTTCTTCAGTAGGTTACATGACTTGTTTAGCTTGTTTGTTTTCTTTAGACAAAAATGAAGTGTGGATATGAAATGCATATGGATGCCTTGGTGAGCTAATACTACTCCGTAAAATGCACACACTTGATATTTAGTGCCAAATATATCCCTAATTTGGCTTGTCCCATGGATGTAATCTAATCCATTTAGTAATACTACTTATTGTTTGATTTAATGTCTCAATGGGAATTTTTGAAGCATGGGTTCCTTACAATGCCCAACTACCTTTTATTCCATTAATCTCATCGTACAAATCTTGGAGTCCATTTTATTTTTACGTTTTCTTTTTTTTATAATTTTGTCTTAAAATCCAATGGTTGCTTGGAAATTGCTAAGAAATAAATAAAAAAATATATTTAAACTCTGTTCTTTATTAAATGAGAAACATCTTCTAATATGAGAGTAATATAACTTTAAGACTTAGAATTATTGGATTTTCATTTTCAACTCACATTTATCTCTATTGGCTCTAATCAAACAAATCTTGTCACAGTTTTCTTCTTAGTTCAAACAGGAATGCTGCTACGGTCTCCTAATAAAAACCGACAAAATTACCTCATCTTTCTCTCTCTTAACAAAATTAATGTCCATAATGTTTTCACTCTCTCTCTCTCCCTACAAAATCAACACCTATATAATTAATTATTCTTCTTTTTTATCTCTCACCTCACCTTTTTCTCTCTTCTTAAATAAAATTAATAAGATCCAGAAATTTAATTTTGTATAATAATAATAATATATCATATGCAGGTATAATATTATTTAACAAAAATAAATCATATCAGATTATTAATTTTTTTTCAATATAAATATCTAATATAACATATCTAATTCAATAATATAAATTTTTACACTTTATATTTATTTAAATACACTCTTCTTTTTTGTTTTATAAAATAAAGTTATAAAAATTTCTTTTATACTATGAGATTGTTCAATCTTGTTAAACTTATAAACTTATTGATTATAGTCTAAAAATATTTAATTATAATTTTAAATAAAAATTATAAGTATTTATTAAAATTGTAAACTTGTTATTTTAAATAGTAAAATTTGTGTATGTTAATTTAGAATCAGACATGAAACAACCGTATTTAGAGATTTTTAAATTTTTTCTATACAACAAGAGAAAAATAAAAAATTTCTTTATTTTTATTAAATAATATTAAATAATGTGACAAGTGTACATGAAATTATTACTATATCAAATTTAATTTGGTGGGTCTTAATTTTATTTTAAGAGAGAAAGACTCTTTCTATTAAAATAAAAAAATTAATCATCTCATATAATTTATTTTTGTTAAATAATGTTAAAAGTGTACATGATATTATTATAATACCAAAATTAATTGTTTTGATCTTATTAATTTTATTTTAAGAGAGAGACAAACGTGAGGAGAGAGAAAAAACCCACTAATTATAGAGTCTGGGGTTCAAGCGCAGCAGGGATTGCTGCCCCAACAAACGGCAGCGTTTTACGCCAAAACAGATTTTTTAAGGCACAATGAAAAACTACGTCGTTTTTCACCAGTCTAGGCACAGCAGTGTAATCTCCTTCAATGTAGAAGCTTTAAGCACAGCAGCCAATGTTGACGTTTTACACATATGATTCCAATGTTGACTTTTTACTTCTATTCTTTTTAAAGTTAAAAATATTAAAAATTATAATTATTTATTTAATAAATAATTAAATAAATATTATAATTATTCACATAAATTTTGGATTTAATCGTATTTAAATTACGTCATGTTTAAAAAATTAAAAATATACATTTAACATTAACAAAAAAGACTATATACATTTCAAACACACTAACATAACAAAAAAATTTTAACAAAATAATAACAAGAACTTTTCAATACAAAAATCATCGAATTCTTTCACAAGAATTAAATAAAAATTATGAACATCCCATGTTTAATCAATTATATTTCAAATTTATGGGGTCCGTTGCGAATTACTAAAAAAATCATAAAAATAATCATCATTGACAAATGATTTAGTTGCCTTGGGAGAGTACTTTTCTTGATCAAATACTATTTCTTAGAGAGAAAAAAAAAATAAGATTTTGTATTAAAATAAAGAGGACTAATAAAAATAGTATACAAACATAAAAATATTACATACCTGAAATTCTTGATTAAATAATGTTTGAAAAGAACTATACTCATACTTCATCATATTTGACAAATAGAACATCTCAACATTCTAATACATAAGAATGATAATAAGTAAATATATTATATTAGTGAATAAAGTAGTTAATTATAACAATATGTTAACACGCTTGCAGTTGATTTACAAAGGAATTCTCAAAGTTTGTAGTGTTGATGGAGTGATTAATATTCTAAAAAATTACAAAATAATTAAATATCATTGCAAAAATATAAAAAATGAAGGTAATTTAAACATTGGTAATACCTGATTTTGACGAGTAGGTTGTGAAAAAACTTTTGTCATCTTTCTATTTTTCTCATGTCAATATTTTAACCTACGATCGCCATTGTGCGTCCCGACTTTCTTTTTTAAGCTTTTCGCTCTTGCAAATGTAAAATCAATTACATTTGGTTCTTTGATTTCCACTTCAATGTGATTTCTACTATTGGAAGCAGTCAAACAATTTTGTGCAAACAACATATTGTCCACTTTGGCACACAAATCTATAATTGCGCCGTTCATCAATTGATATGTAGTTTCATATTTAGATGATCGAGATGTTAGTTTTACCAGTTTAGGACAAAGATTCCTATAATGTGTTGACATTACCAACTTAGAATCATTCTCATCCCTTGTAACGGTATTTTTCTTAAATGCACAATTTTTCGCATCTAGTTTGTATCAGCCCAGTAAATATCTTTCGGAAAGTTTCATAGCATTCACTCTATCAAACACTTTAATTGCATAAAAACACAAAATTTCAAAATTCTCAAATTTTTGACAAGTATAATGAATTTCTTGCAATTTCTTTCTCTTTCTAAGTTATCAAATTTCATGTTACCCACCACAACATACTCTCTATTCTCTCCAAACAAACAAATCACATACCTAATTTTTCTTTCTACCTAATCGTATTCATTCACTTGATAACAAAGAAACCTATCCAACCCATCATAAAACAAGTCAAATATAGGAGGAGTGCACAATTTTTCAACTTAAACCAACATAGGAAACATTTTTATCTTCATTCTCAGCAACTTTTGTCAAATTTTCCAACTACACTTTTTTCCAAAAAAAAAAAAAAAAATTCATAAACAATATAAAAGCCAAAATAAACCTGGTCCCCAACAATAATACATTTTTTAATTAAAAAAACTACACAAGTTCAAATAAAAGAATCTCAACTTTTTAAACTCCACTATTTTTTTAAAAAATATATTTTTTAATTTCTTTAATAAAAAGTACACAACAATAATTATTTTTTAATATAAAAATAAAACAAATCAAAATACAGTGCACAACAATAATATATTTTTTAATATAAAAATAAAACAGCTTAATATAAAAATAAAATAGCTCAAAATACCGTTTTCGTTGCAGGCGTTTCCGTCGTTGAAGGAGACGACGGTGGAACAGTCGGCGGTGGGGCGGTTGGCGGTGGGCCGGCGTTGAAGGTGATGGCGTTGAGGGCGTTGAAGTGGACAGTGTTTAGCTGAGGAAGGAAACCAGCACGCAGGAGGGAAATGAGTAGGGTTTTTCATTTTAGGTTTCCATTATTTTGGAGAGATGACAGCTGGCTAAACGGTGGCGTTTTGAGACATTATTTTGAAAATCCATTTGGCCTTAAACGGTGGTGTTGTAGCTCACAGCAATTCCTGCTGCGCTTTAAGCGCAGCAGGCGCCCCTCTTCCCTAATTATATGGATGTTGATTTTTTAGAAAAAAAAAAAGAGAACATTATGACCATTAACTTTGTTAAGAAAGAGAAAACCTTAAAGAGAGAGAAAGATGAGGTGGCCTATTTTGGATAATTTTTTGAGTTTTCATACCCCATCCAATATAACATTCAAAACATTGAATTAGTTTGGCATATTTTAAAAGTTAATTTATTTATTTTTTTAGAAAAAAAAATTTTAATTTTTAAGTTATAATGTTTGGCATCTCTAAAAAAAATAAAATTTTAAATTTTAATAGTTAACATCTCTAAAAAGTTATTAACACTTTTTTCAAATAAAAAAAACCTATATATATATTTCAAATACACTATTTTTTAAAGTAAAATAATTATAATACCTTTAATTTTGAAAAATTCTTCTCATAAAATTAAAAAAAGTCATGCAAATTAATATTCAAAATACTACAATAATTTAAATACAAAAAATAAGAATATATATTAAACATATTAATAAAAAGTAAAAAAAAATACTATTAAAAATTATTCCAAATTAACTTTTTTTCTAAAAAAATTAAAATTCTTAAAAAATAATTTTTTTAGTCCAAAGCAAATAGGCCTTTAGCCTATGAGATGAAACAGTACTATAACGTGAAGAGAGAGAGAGAGAGAGAGAGAGAGAAAAAAGATTTTGTTACGTGAGAGGGGACGTAAGTCTTTACAAAAAAGAAAAAAGAAAAAAAAAAAAAAAAACAAAGAGAGGATGTATAGAGGAGAGAGTTTTGTTATTATGTGTGTTATTGGGAAACGCACAAAGGTGAGTAGGATACCATTTGCTTTTCTGGATAAAATTATGGGATATATGTCAGGGACGGTAGAATTATTGTATGGTTCAAATACTATGTAATTTGTCATATTAAATGCTAAAGAAATGTGGAGTACAGCAAAGCCCATGGTTTTGAGAAGTCTTCGTTTGGAAGGGAGAGTAAATATCAGGTTCATTATTCTTTGATACATACCCACAAAAAAGGTTAATTCTGTGACTGTTTGTTCTTACCCAACTTTCCAATAGAGTCTTCTTTGATAAGATAAGTGTTTATTTTATTAGTTTTTATTGATTGTACGGTATTGAACCGTAGATTCTATTTATTTGATGGGTTGAATCCGACCCGTCCGTTCATTCCCTTTTGCAACCACCTACAAGGACCAACAAATATGAATTACTCGACGATGAACCTTCGAAAACCGTTCTGACGATCAAGTTAGTTAGATGTTATTGATAACGGGGAGTATAACTGCGTAGAACCAAAATGCACAGTATAATGCCTTTTTCAAGGAAGAACCCACCTTTTCTTTAGGCCAGGGACTCCTCTTTTATAGGGCGCCAAATGCTCTTTTTCCCATAACTTTATGATTACATCTAACACTTAGCCTTGCAGGGCGGCTTTGCACGTCACATCGATACAGGGACTGACGCCTCAAACAGTGTTTGGTCATGTCACCATTAAGACTGACACCTCGGCCCGCTTTTTGGGCCGAGACTCATGGGCTTATAGCACCCCGCCGAAGTGGAAGGCACTCGATAGGAGGAGGCGCTCGGTCTAATCACATTAAATGCTGCACCCCTGCGGTCAAATCGTATTAAATGGGTTGTCAGAACTCGATCGTCGTGTTGTGGTCGAACCCGTTGAGACCGTCTACATGCCTCGGTCGTCCTGGCACCGAGGCCACCTATAACTGGGTAATGCTCCTTTCAGGTCATGATGAGGCCTGCGAGGTATGGGCCTGGGAGGTATGAGCCTGTGAGGTATGGGCCACCTATATCTCTTCATTTGCCCCACAGCTCTTCTCATGCTCGGCTTGAGGGGAGCTGAACCGTTCTGCTCCTTTCCTTTATTGCGCCGCCATCGCCATTTTAAATGTACTTAAATACGCATCACTACACGCCACGTGTCAAAACACATTTGGCCCCCTTCGCGGCGCTTCGCACCTTCCCGTGGGTGGGCAGACGCCCATTGGTCTGCCCAAAGCGACCGTTGGTGCTTCATTTGGAGAATGCCCCTGCTGATATAAATGTAGGCTTTTGCCTTTTTTCTTTCTTTATGTTGCTTTTGCTACTTTCTTCTCCTCCTATTTGCTGCGACCTAGTCCCCGTCGCCGACGGTCAACTCCTTTGGCACAAGACTCGCCTGAGGCTCTCTTTTGTTCACAGTCGCCATTCTTCGTCAGTAAGTAAGTTCTTGTTGTGTTTTTGTTTCTCTACATTGTCATATCTCCCCGTTCTTTTATCCTTTTTCCATTCCTGGTTAGGGATTTGTGTTTTCACAGTACTTTTTCTTCCCATTTCTCTTCCCGTGTTTCTCCCTTTTCTTTGCCATGGCCAAAAAAGAAAAATTTGTCAAGGAGGATAATACTCTCGCCGCCTTGGCAGCCTTTAGGGAAAGATACCGTATTCCTCCCTCTATGACAGTTCACTACTGTGATCCTGACATCCCTGGGGTCACCCTTTCAGCCTAGAGGAAATGAGGTTGAGTTCCCCATTGCGGCTATAGTGGAGGCTGGGGTTCGCTTCCCCCTAGATCCTCTACCATGGGAGATGTTTGCCACCTGCCGTCTCACTCCTCATCAAGTGTCCATTAATTTTATCCAGGTGGTCATGGGGGTGGCCGAGATCAACTGTCGTTACGATTTGAATCTCGGCATCCCCGAGATCTTCCACTGCTATACTTTTGCTGGAAACGAGAACTCCTACTACCTCCGCCAGTGGAGCGTCGCGTAAAAAATGGTGCATGACCTCCCCGACTCGGACAAACACGGCAACGACCTTGTGTTGGTGGGGGGTGATTTTGAGTTCCAGGCCAACCACGCTGGACTTGCTGGCCATTCCATCCCGAGGTTTCCAGGGAGTCCAGGTCGGTTGGCTCCCATCCCCCTTCTTTCGGTGAAGTTCCTTTAGCTTTTCATGTTCTTATTCCGTTGTGCTTTAATGCTAATGTCTTGTGTATGCATTTCAGCTGCTTCCCTTGCTAAACAGCTGAAGAGACGGGTAAACTTTGGTGAGGTTCAGTGCTGCTTCCACATCCGAGAATCTCGCTCGGCCCCAGACCTGCTCGACTACGTGCTGAGCTACCGGAGAGTCATACGCCACAGGGGGGCTCGGCAACAAGACATACTCCCTCTAGTACCGCCAGTACCATCTTCTCCACCTCGGTCGGAAGAAGAAGAGGAAGAGATGCCACGTCAATGAACCTTTAACCTCAGGGCAGCCATTCTTGGTCGCGGCGGTGCAAGCACTTTGGCAACTCCAGCCGTCAGGATATCAGCACCTCCGCTTCTGCACGAGACGGTCCCAGAGATTCCTCCGCCGCCTCCACTGACAGTACAGAACCCTTTGCGAGAGCAGGCGGTGGCTGTGGGCAAAACTCGGCCTCGCTCAATGTTCCCAACCGATGCTCGGCCCCTTTAGCGCCGCCGCCTCGTCCGTGGAGATGGCACCTCCATCGCTATCGCCGAAGTTACCCCAGCCAAGGAAGGGGAAGATGCGGCCACTGCCCCCACGCCCTGGCTCCCTGAGTTTGTTGTCCAGGGCCGTTAACTCCACGTTGGCGACTCCTCGAATGCCGGCAATGTCACAGAATGTCTTGCCAGAGGGATAGCCCTCCCCGTGGACATTGCTGACCACTCTAGCGTGAACCTTCCCACTCTCTTTGAAAGAGTATATTAGCTCGGCGTCGGGGTAAGTGACTAGAACACATTTTTTTTAATACTTTTGTTCTTGCAGCAACTCTAAGCAGTAACTGTACTGCACGATCGCTTTGCTGAGGTCGCCAGGGAGGCAAAGAAACTTGGCAAAGCACTTGCCCAATCCACCAAGCACGCCAAAAGTTTGGAGGTAGATCTAGCACGCAATGCCTCTGCTCTCCAAGGGTTGGAAGCTCGCTTGAAGACGGTTGAGGAAGAAGAAAACAAGGCCAAAGAGGAGCTGAGAAAAACCAAAGAGGAAGCGGCTACCATTATTGCAGCCAACACCGAACTCCGTAATATGATAGCAACAGCTCAGGCGGAGGCCGAAACCCAACGCAAAATCACTGCTGACCTCGAGGCTGCTAGGATTGAGCGCGACGACCAGCTCTGGCGACAGGGCTCGGATGAGTGCGGTGCTCACCTAACGAAAGAGGTGCTCTGCATTAAATCCGTATTGATGGCTCTGGGTTACAAACAGGGCCTCGAACGTTCTGGGGTGCCCCTGAGCTCTCCCATTTGGAGTGAAGCTGCGACTGCCGTCAATGAGCAGATTGCCGAGGTGGATCCCACAGATCCTGAACTCCCTCTAGAGTTACCTCTTCCTTGTCTTGGTGAGGTACAAGACATGGCTACCAGCCGTCACTCTTTTGACGGAGAAGAGGTGGTTGAAATTCAGGACGACGGCCAGGACGAAGAGGGTGGAGACGGTCAGACGGAAGTAGTGGATACTGCCCTACATTAAACGTTGCTATTTTTGTTCTTTTTCTTTCTCATGGGACGCCTCGGTCATTTTTCCTTGTAAGGCTGGGCTTCCCCCTTCTATACCCCTTTCATTTGGTTAATGAGAATATGTTTTGCCTTACCATTACTGGGTTTGTTGATGTGTTTCCTTTATTCTTGCCTTTCTCTTCTCTCTCTCTCTCTCTCTCTCTCTCTCTCTCTTTTGGCCTCCTTAAATGAGGGATTGTTTGTTCCATCCTCAGGCCGAGCTGGCCTCCGATGAGGGGTTCTTGGAAACCCTAGGAGTATAACTCCTGAGAGGATGTTCCATCCTTAGGCCGAGCTGGCCTCCTTCGTTGAGGGGTTGTTAGAAACCCTTGGCATATAGACTCATGAGAGGATGTTCCATTCTCAGGCCGAGTTGGCCTCCTTCGTTGAGGGGTTGTTAGAAACCCTGGGAGTATAAACTCCTGAGAGGATGTTCCATCCTCAGGCCGAGCTGGCCTCCTTCGACGAGGGGTTGTTAGAAACCCTAGGAGTATAACTTTTGAGAGGATGTTCCATCCTCAGGCCGAGCTTGCTTCCTTCGATGTGGGGCTGTTAGAAACCCTGGGAGTATAGACTCGTGAGAGGATGTTCCATCCTCAAGCCGAGCTGGTCTCCAAGGACACCCAGAATGCGCATAAATCTTTCATTCATTGCTTAACAAAAGAAGAAGGATACAAGACACATAAAGAGAGAATGCTTAATGATAAAACACCCTGAGGTTAGCCGAATTCCATGGTCGAAGAAAATCTTTCCCTTCAATGCTTTCGAGACGGTAGGCAGCTCGGCCCATAACCGTTTGGACTCTATAGGGTCCTTCCTAATCCTGTCCCAGCTTCCCTTCTCCTAGGACCTTCATGTTGCCTTAACATTCCTTAAAACCAGATCTCCAACCTGAAACTCCCTTGGCTTGACCCTTCTATTATAATCCTTGCTTAACTCTTGCTGAAACGACCTGATCTTCAGCAATGCTTCCTTCCTTCTTTCTTCAATCAAGTCCAACTCTTTAGCTAAGATATCTATATTTTGCTCGAGATCAAAGTCGTCGGACCTCATCGTTGGCAATCTAATCTCAAGGGGTATGACGGCCTCGGTGCCATAAGACATTGAATAAGGCGTGTCCCCTGTAGATCTTCGCGGTGTTGTTCTGTACGCCTATAATACATGGGAGAGCTCGTCTACCCACATTCCCTTCGCCTTTTCCAATCTTTTTTTGATGCCGGACATGATGATCTTGTTGGAAGCCTCAGCCTGGCCGTTGCTTTGCGGATATGCCGGAGTGGAATTGTGAAGCTCGATTTTCAGTTTGGCACAAAATTGTCGAAACAACCTACCATCAAACTGGGTGACGTTGTCAGAGATGATAGTACGCAGGATGCCGAACCTTGTCACGGTATTTTTCCAAATGAACTTTTTCACACCTGATTCTTTGATGTTGGCGAGTGGCTCCGCCTTAACGCACTTGGTGAAATAGTCCGTAGTTGTCACCAAATTTTTTTTATTTCCCACTGCCTTGGGGAATGGACCTACGATGTCCAGTCCCCACTGAGTGAATGGCTATGGGCTATATAATGGATTTAATGCCCCTGCGGGTTAGTGTATGCGGGGGCAAACAATTAGCACTACTCGCATTTCCTGGCGTATTGCTGTGCATCTTTCTGCATATAGGGCCACCAATACCCCTGATAAATTACGCGGTGAGCAAGGGACCGTCCCCCCGTATGATTACCACATATTTCGTCATGAATCTCATACAAATGGTCATCCACCAGACTTGGATGTACACATAGCAGGTATGGTCCAGTGTAGAATCGCCGGTACAACTTGTCCGTATGGGAAAGCCAGAAGCGGGTCGCCTTGAGTCTTAGCTTGTGCGCCTCCCTTTTATAGGTTGGAAGCATACCCTGTTTTAAGAATGAGACAATGGGGTCCATCCAGGACGGTAAGGAAGCGGTTGTCAAAATTTTAACATATTCCGTGCTCGTATTGTCAATGCTCGGCCCCAGGAGGAACCGAACTACCACCGTTCTTTCCTTGCTCGTCCCAACGGCCGAGGCGAGACTAGCGAGTGAATTAGCGTGATTGTTTTCGGCTCAACCAACTCGCCCAACCTTGATAGAGGAAAACCTGCTCATGGCCTCTGTGGCCTTCTGGAGATATTTCACCATACGCTCATCTCTTGCTTCATAGGTCCTGTTTAGTTTACTGGCAATAAGTTGGGAGTCACTAAACACTTCTGTCATCGTGATACCGAGCTTTGTTGCTGCCTCAAGTACTGCCAATACTGCTTCATATTCGGCCTCGTTGTTAGAGGCAGTAAAGCCAAGTTTGAGAGCCTGTTCCACCATCAAGCTATCAGGAGATATGAGGACCGTTCCTACCCCCGCTTCATGGTTATTCGATGCCCCATCAACGTGTAGCGTCCAGAGCCATGTCGTGCTCGGTGCTGTTGGGAGTTCGGCCATCCCCTCACCGTCTTTTTCTGCTCTTGGAGCATTCCCAGAAAACTCGGCAATGAAGTTTGCCAACACCTGGGCCTTGATAGCAACCCTGGGTTTAAAGCTAATATCGTGTCCCCCAAGCTCAACGGCTTATTTAGTCATTCTTCCCGTCAGGTCGGCCTTGGAGAGCAGGGCCCGTAGGGGATACTTTGTATACACGACAATGTCATGCGCCTAGAAGTAATGTTGCAATTTTCGCGAGCCGATGATTAAGGCGTAGGCTAGCTTTTCCAAGGGCAGATACCTGGTCTCGGACCCGGTCAGAGTATGCCCAACATAGTATATCGGGTTTTGTTGTTTGTCTTCTTCTATGACCAGTACTGCACTGACCACATGGGATGAAATCGCCAAATATAGATACTGCTCCTCTCCGTCCTTAGGGTTCGAAAGCAAAGGCGGGGAAGACAGATACGCTTTGAGGGTTAGACGAGCTTACTTGCAGTTCTCATCCCTGCAAAATCTTTCCCTTTTCTTCAATGTCAAGAAAAATGGCCAACATTTATCAGGAGCCTGGCTTATGAATTGATTCAACGCAGCCGTCATCCCTGTTAGTTTCTGCACTTCCTTGATCGAACATGGTTTTTGAATATCCATGATAGCCCTAATTTGGTATGGGTTGGCCTTAATTCCCCGATGTGTGACCAAAAAGCCAAGAAATTTGCCCGAGTCGACGCCGAAGGCACATTTTGCAGGATTTAAACGGAGGCTATGGACTTTCAGGATATCTAAGATCCTTTGTAGATCAATCATATGGTTCTCCTTCCATTTGGATTTGACTACCATGTCGTCTATGTCGGCCTCCATCGTTTGCCCAAGTACTTCGGCAAACATTCGCGTGACCATCCTCTGGAAGGTTGCCCCAGCGTTTTTAAGGCCGAACGGCATGACATTATAACAATAAGTCCCACGCGGGGTGATAAAAGAAGTTTTCTCTTGATCTCGGCCTAGCATGGCTATCTGATGATAACCCCGATATGCATCAAAGAAACTCATACGCTGGTGCCCTGCTGGTGCCCTGCTGTTGCGTCTACTAGTTGATCAATTTTCGAAAGGGGAAAACTGTCCTTTGGGCAAGCTTTGTTTAGGTTTGTGAAGTCAACACAAACTCTCCATTTTCCTCCCTTCTTACGCACCACCACTGTATTAGATAACCATTCGGGGTATTGAACTTCCCTTATAGCCCCTGCCGCCAACAGCTTTTGCACCTCCTCGACAACTGCTTGCTTATGTTGTGGGGCCAAACGCCTCTCTCAGCTTTACTGGTTTGGGCGCAGGATCAACATTAAGGGCCTGATATATAAATGCGGAATCTACCGCCATCATTTCATAGGGTGTCCAGGCGAAGACCTCCATATTCTTATGTAACAGCCGAAGGAGCTCCTCTTTCTCTTATCCAGACATATTTGACTCGAGCAGGAAAAACTTCTCTGGATTGTCAAGATCAATCCCAACCGTCTCGAGGTCTTCTACAGCTTTATCATAGACTTATCTCCCTGCGTCATCTAAGACGGGATGATCACCCATGCCAACGACCTTCACCTCTCGAGGCCGTGCCTCGGCCTTAAGGGTCGCCACGAAATAGTTCTTGGATACAGCCTGATCTTCGTAGACAATCTCAGTTCCTTCAACGGTAGGGAATTTTAGCACTTGATGATATGGTTATAGGACGGCCTTCAACTCGTGTAATCAGGTTCGTCCCATTATAGCATTATATGTCGAGGGGACATCAACTACCAGGAATGTTGTTGCGATCTCGACCGTACCTGCCCTTACCTGTACAGTAACGCTACCTAAGGGCCAGACCGGCTGCGCGTTGAATCCAACAAGCGGAGTGCGTGATGGGAACATGTTTCAACTGCTGAGGCCGAGCTTTTGAAAAAGATTGTAGTACATAACTTCGACCGAACTCCCTTGATCAACTAACACCCGCTTGACCTTGTTCAGAATCTTCGTTCGAGAATGAAAGTTGGCTACCATTTTCCCCTTCCTTAGATCTTTTCCCATTTCCTGCCTGCACTTTCATCACCTCGGCTATGTGCCCCAATCGCTTCAACTGCCCTCGCAAGAGGCTCTTCTGCTGTGGCCCTACCATTCCGTGAATCACGCTGATGACACCATGGTGCACTGGTTCACTTGAAGACTCTGCTCTCCTCTCGATGGGGGATTTTTGCCTATCCACCCCGTCAGCCAGGAACTCTTTCAAGTGCCCTAGCTATACCAAGTCATCAAGATGCTTTTTGAAGGCCCAACAATCTTCCGTCCGATGACCCCTATCTCTATGATAGGAGCACCTCCACTTTATACCACGCTCTATGGCTGATTGAATGACCGAATTGGGCAGTCGGGGAGGCCATTAGAAATATGGCCTGTCCCTAATTTGGGGTAGGATTTCGCAGATTGAGTATTTGAAAACTGTGTTCTCCTCCTCCTCTCGTCAGCGCTCGGCCCCCAACCGAATCGGGATATTCTTAGGCTCGGCCCTAGTCCTCTTTACTGGCCTCGCTGGACTCAACCCTTTGATTCTGGCAGGGTAGTGCCTCCGTGATTTGCTCGACCCGGCTCATTAGCGCCGAGATCCCCTGCGGTAATTTTTTCGTAAAGGAGGCTCTCAGCTTACCTCTGGGCGAGAGGCCTTGTTTGAAGGACGCCACGGCTAGTTCTTCATTACAATTGTCTATATCATTGTACACTTCCCAGTACTTCCTCGTATACTTGCGTAGGGACTCCTTTCCCTTCCGTAGGGCTATAAGCGAATCAATCTCCTTCGGGATTTTTGTGTTAGTGATGAAGTGAGCTATAAACTTTTGCGATAGATCCTTCCAACTCACCACCGTTCGAGGCTCCAACCGGTCAAACCAGCGTAATCCAGCCTCACCTAGATTGGAAGGACAAACCTTGTACATGAGAGCGTCATTACAATACCATAGCGTCATCATCTGTCTATAGTGGCTGATGTGTGTATTGGGGTCTGAACGTCCATCGTATGATTTAAACCTGGGCAGGGAGAAACTCTTTGGGGGTTCAGCCAGGTCCAAATACTCAGTGAATGGTGTGGCTATCTTCTCTTCCATCGCCCTACCAGGCTCAGTGATTGCTTGATGCGTTGATGACGAACCCTCTTGCCTTCGTAGGGGATCTTTTTTTCGTTTTGACTTCCTGGGAACGTAACTGCTCTCGTCTGTGCTGGACTCTTCCGTTTGTTGGGTGAACTCCCGGAGGATTTGCTCCAACTCCGTGTCAACCCTGCTCGCCTTCTTTTTGCCCATGGTCCCAGAAGATTTCGGCTCCTCCGTTTGTGAACTTCCCATCTGGGCTTGTGAGTCCCGTTCCTGGTTCTTTAAAGACGCGCGGAGTTTCTGGATTTCCTACCCCATAGTGAGGAGCGCCGACTCCCTCGCAAGATCGGGCTCGAGGGCCCTAGCTACTACGAGAGCGGGCGCTTTTCCTTCCCTCCTCTGCGATTTTTGCCCTTCTATAGAGGTGGGCGAGGCATGTTCATCGAGTACTGTCGGCACCTTGGAAGGAGTCGCTATCGGGACGTTGAGACGGTTACACCTGGAATCCCACAGACGGCGCTAATGTACGTTGCTGAACCGTAGATTCTATTTATTTGATAGGTTGAACTCGACCCATCCGCTCCTTCCCTTCTTCAACCATCTACAAGGACCAACAAACATGAACTATCCGGCGGTGAACCTCCGAAAATCGCTCCGACGATCAAGTTAGTCAGAGGTTTTTGATAACGGGGAGTATAACTGCGTAGAACCAAAATGCACAATATAATGCCTTTTTCAAGGAAGAACTGACCTTTTCTTTGGGCATGGGACTCCTCTTTTATAGGGCGTCAAATGCTCTTTTTCCCCTAACTTCATGATTACCTCTGACACCTAGCCCTATAGGGCGGCTCTGCATGTCACATCGATACAGGGACTGACGCCTTGAAGAGCGTTCGGTCATGTCACCATTAAGACTGACATCTCGGCCCACTTTTTGGGCCTAGACTCATGGGCTTACAGCGCCCCACCGAAGTGGAAGGCACTCGATAGGAGGAAGCGTTCGGTCTAATCACATTAAATGCTGCACCCCCGTGGTCAAATCGTATTAAATGGGTTGTTAGAACTCGATCGTCGTGCTGTGGTCGAATCCATCGAGACCGTCTACATGCCTCGGCCGTCTCGGCACCGAGGCCACCTATAACTGGGTAATGCCCCTTTTGGGTCATGATGAGGCCTGCGAGGTATGGGCCTGGGCCGTAGACCCGTCCATTATGGACCTCGGCCCATATCTTTTCATTGATATTATGGGAAGAAGACTTTTGATGAGGCATCATGAGCAAACGAAGTCCACTGCAGACACTACTTTTGTCCTTGTTTAGGTTCACCAGTCCAATAAGTAGTATTTGGGTCCAACCCGGGGATCGTGCAGCGCTTTAAGCGCAGCATGGTAATGCCGCATCCTGTTTGGGGTGCGTTGGCGAATTTATTTTTATAATTGAATCCATTTATTACGTAGATCTCATTGAGTTTAATTAGCATGTGAAATTTCATATTCATCCGATACATGTAACTAAGTGATTGAATAAGATCTCTTAATACTATTTTATAAATAAATAAATAAATAAAAATTATAATTGAAAAAAAATATTGTTAAACAAATTTTACTCAATTATTTAATTACAGGTATCGGATAAATATGAAATTTTAATGTTTAAACAAATTTGACGAGTTTTACGTAATAAACAGATTCGATCATAAAAATGCATTCGTCAAAGCACCCCAAACATGGTGCAACACCACCGTGCTACCCTTTAGGTGCATTATTTATAAAAAATAAAATTAACAAAATATTAAATTACTTAAACAAATTATATTGTCTTACAAAAATAAGCAGTAAAGTTAATTTACTGTTCATTTTCGTAAATTTGTTCAAGTATTTAACAATATTCCATCAATTTTACTTTTGTATAAATAATTTAGAAATTATAATTTATAAAAATAAATAATTAAAATAATCAAAATATAACCTAAAATAAGCCCCATAAAAATCAAATTAGCTGCCCAACAAGAGATATACTTGGTTCTAGTATTATTGTTTAGAAGAATTTCTTTTCAATTTAGTGGACTTCAAGGTAACAGGCTTGTTAATTCTTTGAATGTTTTAGATTTATTTCCCTACTTGTTTCTTTTCTTGATGTAGATGTGCAGTAATAGAGTGCAGTGATGTTTTAATTTGTCAAACTTCCTTGCTAATGAATTTTGTGAATGCTTTAGTAGGTTAGAGGTGTGAGACCTTCAATTTCTTGTGCTCCTTGTTTCTTTGGTTTATCACAGTGGTTGAGGAGATTTAAATTTTGAATTTTTAACTTAGTTTACTGATATATATATATATATATATATAT
>JAOTRH010061546.1:0-51329 GCA_034768845.1 Heliamphora exappendiculata
AAAACCTGAATTCGACCCGTTCGACCTAGCCAAGACCAGCTACTATAACGATGTACTACAATCATACCAATGGAATGCCCATATCCATTATAATTGTGAGCCTACCTGTATAATCTGTCATAACTTATGACTCGATCTTTCGTGCAGCATGCACCGAGTCAAATACTTGACAGAATATACTAATATGCATTCATTCATCACAAATATAAATATGAAATCACGAATGCAAAAACATTTCAAATATTTCTCATTAATATGCCAGGGATCAAGAATAAAATACCTAAAAAGTATGGCTTTTCAGTAAACATTTCTAACAAAGATCTCATTGTAAACTAGGGTTTTCAGGTTGGTAGTGTTGACTGATCGAAAAACGACACACTTTGATAAAATTGCAATATCTTGAGTTCTACTTACTCAAATGAGTTGAAACTAACTTTGGATGAAAAATAACACAACAATCCAAATCTATACATAAAGAACATGCTTAGATCAAGTTTTTACATTGAGTTATGGCATTCAAAATTTCCAGGCATAAATATCTATGTTCTCAAAAATCAAGTCTCTTTTGGTCTTAGTCTCCTACTTATGATATGTCAAGTTTTTGTTCTATTTCTTTGCATGCTTGTGTTTCAGACATTAATATCAAGGTTCCAGCACACTTATAGGTCATCAAACTCAAAAATAACAGCATACAACAGTATCTCATATCATCCATAAACACAACAGCCCCAAATCTTCAACTACGACGTCTTTTCGATTTGATTTCAATTTTTGATTCTTCAAGTATTTAAAGAGATGAGTTGAGGGGTATTTTTAGGGATATTAGACATAAGGTTTAAAGATTTTACTTACTTGTTTGAGAGATCAAAGGAGGGTGGATGATGGATTAGGACTTAGCTTTAGAAAAATTTTCTTGATTCCTTCCTTTTTCTTCCTTTTTCTCATGAACACTTAAGAGCAAAGAGGTTCTGGTTTATCTTTCTCTCTTGGATCAGATTATCAATTAGAGAATAGGGTGTTTGGCCTAATTTATATAGGCAAGGGCTGGGGGACACAAGGGGGACAAAAAGTACCTTTGAAAAACTTTTTTTCCTTTTTTATAAATAAGACTTGAGTTGATTTGAGGGGGTTCAACTTTTGAGGGCTAAAAATCATATATGGGGAATAAAAATACAGCTAGGGGTCAGTTTGGGGGACACAAATTTGATCCCCCATCAATCAAGGGGGGTTTTCTCGATTTTTGTGCTTTTATTGTGCAAGAAAATGCATTAAAATTTAATTTGATATATCTTTTTGGTGTCTTTTTCTACTGAGACCTATTATCTTATTATGTTTATGATAAATTTAGTATTCTCATGTTTTGTCATAGTTTTCATAGCAATTGATTAAAAATGTGTCTTTTAAGTCAAATTAAGCTATTTTGGCAATATATAACTTTTTTACTTATTTTGTTGTGTATGAACTTCAATAATGATTTGTTTGGTTTTGTTAACTCATAACACCATATTATTATGTATATTACTTGTTCAACAAGTATTGGATCATCATAAGGCTTGATTTAATACATTTCTCAATATTTTAAGCTAAAAAGAAAGTACAAAGCTACTCTTTAGCAGTCTTCCCAAGGTGGTCGGCCACTAAGGGGTATTTTTGTTATTTTTGATGTTATTTTGTCCTTTACTACTTAATTGTACTTAAATCCCTGACTTAAGGTGTCCATGTGTCAAAATTTAAATTTTTAAGACTTTTTGTTGTACTAGAGGCAAAACGGTCATTTTACCCTAATTATGTGAATTTTTTATTTTGAATTTATTATTTCATGATATTTACTTCATTTAGAATGTTGGGAGATTCTCCCGGTGTTAAGGTTTTATTACCTGAGTTTTTGACCTTTTAAGGTTTTCGGTCCGAACTTAGGGTTTCCGAGTTGAGTTAGAGCTTTGAACCTCATTCATGCTCTATGGTCTTCTGGACTATCCATCACTAATACTAGGATCCGAGCAAGGTCATTGTAATTTACTCCCTAAAAATAAATTTTGTCCCCAAAATTTCATATCGTACCTCAATCTGTGAATAAATGGGGATGACTTACCCTCATGGCTTCCTCTTGTTCCCTAGTTGACTCTTCAATTCCGTTGTGACTCCAAAGAACTCGAACGAGCAGGATGGTCTTTTCTCAAGGAACCTTGTCACGTTGATCGATTATCCTTACAGGTTGTTTTTCCAATGTAACGTCCTCATCAACATGGAGTTCCTTTCAATCCAAAATGTGGGCAAAATCAGGTCCGTACTTCCTCAACATCGACACATGAAAAATGTTATGAACACTGGTAAGCTGCAGTGGTAGAGCTAAGCGAAATGCTACTTCTCCAACTTTAGCCAAAATCTCGAACGGTCCAATGTACCTTAGGGCTAGCTTTCCTTTTTGGCTAAAAGTATGACTCGTCGTCATGGTTAGATCTTCAGGAATACATGATCTCCTATTTCAAATCGTAGCGATCTCTATTGGTGATCGACGTAGCTCTTTTGTCTGCTCTGAGCAGTGGCTAATCATTGCAGAATCAGTCAGATCTTCTCGGTAGTCTCTTGTATAAGATCTGGCCCGAAAAGTGCATTCTCTCCAGTTGGTTCGACGTTAGATGCCATCCTAATAGAAAAGAAACTTAAGGTAAGGAATTTAAATTGTTAAAAATATAAGTTATAAGTTAATAATATAGACTTTCTACTAAACTTTTAACTAATCTCACGGCATAAAATTCACCACAACGCATACCATGTAACACCCAGTACAGTTTATAGTCCAAGAGACAGACAACTTTGTGACAGGATAGCATATAAGTCAACAAATATGCGTATATGAGATGACGTTTATGTAATGCACATGCCCAACCCAACATGCGCCCAAATTATTGTTAAGATTGGTATACTAAAAATCATATTTTTGGTATTTAATTTTATTTTAATAAAATTAATTTTTTATTTTATAAGAATCTTTATGAGCAATGTATATATATCATTTTTTTGTTATGCATGGATTTCTAATATTCTGTATAGTATTTAATATGGTGTGTAGAGTACATGTTGCACATAGAAGATCAGAATTTAGGTTCTTCCAGAATATAAGTTTTATGTTCATTGTTTAGAAAGAAATAGACATATACCATCGGTACTACTATGACACAGAGTTTTAGTAGGCCTATATTGGTTGCGGAAAATAGATAATAGTGTCGTCTATTGTTCCGACTCTCTATTCCAATACACTTTGTGTGTATTGAACGTGATACTTGGGGTAATTAATTTTATACTGACCATATAAATTAATTCACACCCCAAGGTCATTATAAATAATGTTTATCCTCTTAATTCTGAAAAAATTATTGTTTTACGTATATTTAATATTCGTTATTTTGATTCATTAGAGGGTGCAATCTTATATGGGTCTATATTCTCGGTAAGTTGTATAGTGGTATTACTTATATGATAACTTTTAATTATTGACAGAATTCACGTCTCGAAAGATCGGAATTGACGATACCCCCTTAAGAAAGTTTATAAGTTTTGACCGGACCAAATCCTACGTGTGGATTTAATTATCTGGCGGTCAAATAAGTTAAGCGGAAGGGCTTAAGGAATACCAAGATGCCAATTAAATTAAATTTTCAGTAATTAAATTTAATTAGCGAGTATTGAGAATCTTAACGTGGGGATAAATGGTAAATATTTAATAACAGGAGCTCAATACTAGATGGTCTTGAGATTACGGGTCAGAGTGCAATTATAGTTTTTTAGTAGTGTGAACTGTAATTCAGTATTTTATGAAAATCACAGAAATCGCTGCTAGTTTTCCATAACTACAGATACCACTATGAGATTTGCTTAAGTGCAGAAACCGCTAATATGTGTCTGTGTTCCACTAGAAATCTTACTCATAATTACTCCCTAGATCCCTACTGTAACTCTATAAATATACGGGTAGGCTGAACTAGTTCCATAACTTGTCTTCTATGACTAAAACTGTCAAGGTTCTGTCGATACACATTCTGGATAGATTATAACACACCCTACATTCAAGAATCACATAAGAAAATACAGTAGAAGATCTGACGTGAGCTTCAAATCGAATTCAAATTGTAGTTCAAGACTCGACTAGTAAAATGGTATTTTTCTAAATTAACTTCGGATGCACGGGTTTTATTTTGATCGTTCGTCTTCAAAAATTTTATCTAGAGCTCGTTTTGGCGTTTTTCCGTCTTGTTAATTTTTTTTCAGATAATCGTTTGCAAAAATAAAGATCTTGGCAGTCTTACCTCCAACAATTGGTATCAGAGCAGCTTTATTTTTTATTTTTGGTTATCGGGGCCAGGTAGTTGTAGAACTATTGCTAACTTTATTTTGCAGGCGTTCTAATCCCGATTTTATAATCGTCATTTTTTTTAATGTTTAATTGAATAGTGTGAATGATGATTATTTTTTTAACCACGAGGATTGACCGTGATAGATTGAATGTGAGCCTTTGAGGCATAAGATCGATGTAATATCTAGCTTTATATTTTTAAATATCTATTTAAATTATTTAAGAATAGATTGAATATATCCAAGGATATGAAGAACAGATGTTGTCTCGCCCCGAATCCTGGGAACCCGTGAACTAACCCCAAACCGACCCATCCAAAGGTCATCCACTAACACTTCCATTATACTTTAGATTTGCATTCAAGACTCATTTAGAAATAAATGTTTTCTTGGGAAACTATATTTTTATTTGTACAACGCATAATAAATTCTAAATAATGCTTTAAGTCCCACAAGATCATTTACAAAACAAATGTCATTTCACCCATCCGACTCATCAAAAAAAGAGAACAAGATCAAATACATCAAATTCTTTGACTTTATGTGTACACATGGCATAAAGAAAAGAAATACTAGCCCCATCTTCTAGCCAATTTCCAAAATGCCTCCACCATCTCAGTATCATCAATTCTCCTCGGAACCTGAAAAATGGTTTAGCAATTGTACGTGAGCCGAAGTTCGTAGGATAAAGATTAACTCATAGGTGATGCATGATTTGTGAGGTGTGATGGCTGCAATCGAAGTGAAATGCAAATCTTCACGAAGTTATTATTCCGGCACACACACACACACCCACGCACCCCAGTTTGTTCCCATTTATCCTTTCATCATTCAATTATTTGATTTTCACAACAAAAAAAAATTGTGCCACATTTTATAATCCAGTTTATCACAAAATCGTATCATAATTAATGAACCGGAATCGGGCGCAGCTTATAGAAACCTCTCCATATTTTCCCAATAGGCTACGCAAAGCCATTGGGTAATAGACATCTCTATAACTCACAACGATACAACACCACGTTTCAAAGACTAACCCGTGGGCATGTGGTACCCATCTTGTGCAAGTTTTTGATCTTTCACCGCGGACCAGTCAGGCTAAGTTAATCCACATCAATCCATACAGTTCATTATTTGTTTATTTTCACAAAAATTCGGGAGTCCAACCCACAATTGGTTCCTCTCCCCATCATTTTTACACATTGTCATTTCAATTCCAATTTTTACTTTCCCATTTCACTTTCAAATCAAGTCTTATTCTAACATTCCATTCTTTTTTTCAATTCAAATGCCGTCATAAATTTCAACACATAGTTTCTCATAATCACCTTCTAATTATCAACCCCATGAAATGCCAACGCATAATTAACTCACACGTGATCATGTCATTTGAAACAAACGGAATGCACTCATCATATACATATACGTGTATATACAAGTTAAAATCCATGTTTTTTCTCTAAAATATAAACTCTTATATGATAATCATGTCACTACATAGTCCACAATTTTTCACACCCATACTAGCTCTCAAGACCTTAGTCACATATCAAAACCCATTTTTATCGCAAACACCACCAGTCGGTATGATTCTAGCATCCTAACCCAAGTGTAGTGAGGTAGGTAAAACCATAACCCAAGGGATAAGAAGTTAGATAAAAAGGTTTAATATTGAAGAAAATATCCTTTTTAAAAGTATTTGGCCAAAAACGGGTGAAAATGGTTAAGAAAATTTGACATACCCTCACTATTTTAATCATAACTTTTTTTACAAAGTGTATTTTCTTGTGAAAGTAGTCTTGTTGGAAAGAGGACTTCCGGGGCTTCGATTAGAGTACAAGAACGACCCAATTAAAAGTCCGGATGAGGGAGATATGATCAAACAACGTTAACCTTGCGCAGTCAGTCCGCTCGAGCGGACGTCGAGCGCTCGAGCGCCCAACTCTCTGCCAGTTGAGAGCTCGAACGGACAGAACTCCGCTCGAGCGCACTGTCGCCCGAGAAAAACCCAGATTTGCCCCTGTTTTGATTTCTAAACCCCAAAATGCATTCTCTTCACAAATATACTTCAAATTTATGTTTTTCAACTGAAAACATTGGATTTAAAGTTTCACAAACCCTCTTTTGTATCACAATTCTTCAACCAATCAAGGTAAATCACTTCTCAAACCACCCAATTTCATAAAACCCAACTATACCCACACACATCTATCAAATATTCAAATCTCATATGAAATCAACTTGATTTTTATGTATGTAAGCAATATATCAACCCAAATCAACGAAAACGTACGAGAGAATCTAGATCCTACCTTGGATTTGCATAAAAACTTGAATTTCTTCCAATTTCTCACTCCTAGGGTTTTGATCTTGGGTGTTCTTGCCTCCTTGGTGCTCCATCTTCTACCTCCTTACTCCAAAGCTTGATTTCCATCCTTGGTTGCTCCCAATTTAGCTTCAATCTTCCATTTTCCATGGTGGAAAATTAGGGTTTCATGTGGTGGTGGTGGTTCTCACGTGTAGAGAGGAAGAGAAGAGAGAGGAGATGAAAGAGAAACATGAGGGTGAGTCTCATAGGGCTGGGTTTAATATAGAACCCTCAACTCTTCTCCAAAGCTCAAGAACTTTCTAAACTCATCCCAATAGCCCGCTCGAGCGAACCCCCACCGCTCGAGCAGTGATTCCGGAACCTGAATTCCACAAATTTCTTTAACATTCAACCTGAGCTTCCAACATTGCTCACTTTGTCTTTTTTCGAATTTTCTATAAATATAGCCATATTAATCTCATTCATTACTAGGCAACTCAGTTTCATTTTCACTTGCCATTAATTCAACAGTTAATGAGAAAACTTTCATAACATCCACGTCCAAATTTATTTTGGTCTCTTCTCTTATCAAAAATATGAAAAATAAAATAAACATGTACCGGGTCTCTACAACTTCCCCCCCTTTTGGAAATTTCGTCCCCAAAATTCGTCTCCGGTCACACCAACTATCCTTTAATCTTACTATCGGTTCTCACAGTTCCCTAGTCGTTCCATCTACATGGCATCTTTCTTAGTCCTTGATCCTGATCGTTCTTGGGAGACAACATGACTCAAGGATATTAACACACCTATGTTCCCAAACTGTCACATTAACACGAAACTTAACATCCGGGCACCAATATTCCACAAGCATTAGAGTCACCCATATGCCATCAGATCGATTACAAAGTTGTACTCATACCAGGTTTAACCAATCTAAAATGGTGCATTGTTTAACACGACGTCAATTTTTTACCCGAATTAACACCAAAGCTGGAGTCACCCACTCCTTCATTGGTCACCGACTATCCCATCATGACCACTATTTCACGTTATGTACATGTTCCCGATGAATCAATATTCTCAACTATAGCATTATGCATCACAAGTCTTACTACCACTAAATCCTCTCGACTTCGTCGAATCACCATCCAATTAACTGCTGTACACCAGTGTATACTGAGGATTACTTCCCCAACCCAGATTTATGTTTTCCCCAAACTCGAATATTATTCCTATGAGTTACACACATTACTCCCAAAAATCGTCCATGCCCTTACGGCCAACTAACCACCATAACTTAAAACCATATTACTACTTGCACTACGTCACTCTATACCATCGAAATGAAACCAACACTGCCACCTGAACTTCATGAACCACTAGGATTGAGCACTCCACATGTGTTAAAAAATTTCATACAAACATAATCACATCCATACACATACCCATTGGTCTTTTAAGCCTACCATGTCTCAGATTAAATAATTTGTAATCTTTTGTACTTGCATTGCCCCCACTCATCCTTACTATTATATACATTTGCATCTTCCCTTCAAATGGCCGAACCACTCTTCGCACATTAAGAATTCTGAGAAATGTAAAACTCCAAACTGAACACAATTCCAGATTCACAAGTGCCTATCAGAAACGCATCACATGAATGTCCCAACCACAAGGCTCCAACAAATTTTCCACTTCGCCAAGAGTTACAGGTACGACCATACCCACATAACCCAGAACAAACTGCATATAACGGTTAACGATTCTCTATACTAACTCCCTCGTTAGCAAAATAAGTACTCCTGACTTACCAACTTGATCTCAAAGGGAACACAACTCTGCACACTTACATTCACACGGTAGAGCGAGCGAATTCCACTCAGAAAAATTCACAAGAAACTCAGTCCCCCAATCACTCAAAATAACTTGACCCAGAATCAATCAACGACCCAACATTTACACACAACCATGGTGGAACAGTTTGTACACCACAACTGTTTTCTAGACAATCGTATCTTCTTCCCAAGAACCTAAGAAAGACATGGCCAACCAGAAATCTTGACCCAACCTCAACGTACTCCCAAAATCCATCAACACTTGGTCTTCACAAAATCCTATAAATCTCACCTTGAGGTCGCATAGCCCATAGCCACACAGCTACTGTTAACCCCGATCATGATACCCAGGTCATCCACTGCACTTATGCTCTTAACTCTCAGACCTCATTCGCACACACAGGAACATCGTCAATCCTCATACTTCGTACCATACATCCCATAGAATTACAAACTCATCACCCATCATACACTGAGACATAACGCCACTATTCTCATCACGCTAAAACCTCACTTCACAAGGTCACCCTTCACTAACCTAACTTTCACTAGGCAAATCACAGCCTTGAACCCACTGTCCAAGCAACTTTCATAAAAAGTGCATGGTACCAAACAAAGAAAACCTAATCCGGAGACCTTTTATTCAAAGTTATTAGTAATCACCACGACCATGTAAGCGCCTCCTGCCCTTTCGCTTCTCAGGCACGCACCTGTCACAGACATCTTAACCCACGATTTCTCGCCTATCGCTTCAGGTCAACCAAACCACACTGTATACTGTTAAACTTTATTACTTCACACTTCGTTCCCATGGGCAAACAACTTACCCACCTCTGAAATTAAGGTCGAACACAAACAACCTCCAAATATGTCACACTAAGGACATATTATTCCAGCACTAGGCCAATTGCACTATCGAACCCTTTTACAATTCTTTCAAACACATGCACTCAGCACGGTTCCCAAACACGACCTCTTAATTAGCCAAACCACGGATCTACATTCTCGTAGGAACCCCATAGAATTATTACTCAAGGATCTCACCATATAAATAATTAAACTACTGAACTTCCGTAGAGTCCTCATCCAACTTGAACTAAAGCTACCAGCATTTTGTATAAACTAAACTACATCTCCGGAAATGTCACCCAAACGCTTGGATTCACACAGGCTTTTTAAGAAACCATGAGCAAACGAATTCGCACTCTTATGATCCCAACGTTTTACTTCTACCAAGAATGAACCATCACATCGGCTAAGCAATTATGAAACATCTCTTTTCTTAGGGAAACCACAAGCTAACGCTAGGTTCGTACTCAATATCACTACCTTTTAGGGCAACCAATATTCACTCGGCTCAAGAGGAGATTAACCACAAGTCTTTGTAAAGACATCCGTCATCATCGTGCAAACGTCATCGACCACCATCCACAATGTGTACATCATTCGTTGCACTAGATCTTCACATGTAGACCTCTACTCAAGCACATTAACTATCGTTCACTTCTTCACATCCCAATGATATATCGCATATGTCCACCTAGCCCTGACTGGTTAACCGCCAATGACAATACCACACATACTCGCATCACTGTATGACATTTCTTCATAGGGTCGCGTCATATCACTTAATTCTCAACAGGGAGGTAACAACCAAACGAGTAGGTAAAACCAAGCCACAATCTCGAACTCGTGACTCGAGTACACCCACCAAAACAAAAAACATTCAGCCAAGAGCACCCGTCTCTTATGTCACCATATAAGTACCACAAGAACACCACTATCAGAACATGAAAGCAACTACAAGTAATTTGAACAAAACGAATCTTGCTCACCAACTCTAAACTAAGTAACACCATCCTATCCCTTGCCCCTAAGGGTAAGATAACGTCACCATCTCTAGATCTTACGCCATATCACATATTACTAGCATCATCCCCTTAGGGGAGCTCCTCATACCAACACGTCATCCCAAGACGACCAAGTCAGCCACACCAACAATGTCTATACCATGCTCTACAAACTTCACACACTCACATTCTTACTAAACACTATGCATTCCACATAATCTCTTACTCTTGAGAACAACGACCCAAGTCACAAAACTCTTCTCCGTGAAACTTTCCAAACAACCTCGAATCTTCGTTCATCACATCACAACTACCATCGATATACATCTTCTCTTACGTACACGGGCATCACTCAACAACCAACCTATCGATAACATCTTCAATTCACATACTCTTTCCACATACGCTTTCCTTAAGAAACACAACTCAGCACTACGTCATAAAGAAAACACGAGGGTCATCAATATGACCTTCAAAATCACAAGATACATGGTTATCAATAACACCCCTCAAGGTAAGAGACATTTCCAACCATGTGCCCAAGCACAGACTTTCTAACACACTTTAGGTCAGAGATTATTACGCTCCTGTCCACTATATTCCCGTCCATACCCAATCTCAGGGTACACGACTCATGACACAGCACAGCTCAAGACATTACATGACTCATGACGTACATAATCCTCAACACGCCTAAGACCACACCTCATATCCATCCATAAGCAATAACCTCCAAGGGGTTTCAAACAATCTACCATACTTGTTCGTCAAACCACTGGTAGCTCAACACATAACGAACAACTAACTACGGTTACCCTCAGCTCACATGGATACAACATACTCCAAACAGTCATTGCTCATTTCTCGAGCTTACACCCACCATAATTACCAACCACCGGGTCGCACTTCCACAACCTACATCACCATCCAAATCACAACTCACCTTAGCCCCACGGGCATAACCTTTAAACAAGAGCATCACAATACCCCACTAGATTAAACTCAACTTAACCTCCTAGTGTCAAGCTATACATTATCCAGCACCTAGTCACATCACATCAACGCATATTCACATACTGAGGGAAAGCCCCAGAGCAACGCGACAATCTGAGCAAGTAGTTCAGATTTCTCATAGAAAGAACGTCAGCCGAACGCTTTTCTATTTTGAACCCCAAAATAGTTGATTGGACGCCATATGGCATGCCACATCACCCCATGACTTAACCCTCCATGCTCATATAAACACATAACACGTGCAAGACAATTCAATCGCAAACCTATGCAAGAAGACAATTCATGCTGTGTAGTGGTGCCTAATCTAATCAAACAAGTCACACTTATAGGTCATCGTTATTCCCACGACTCCTAGACATTCAAACCCAGAGCTCAGATACCATTCGGTCACGCCCCGAATCTTGGGAACCCGTGAACTAATCCCAAACCGACCAATCCAAAGGTCATCCACTAACACTTCCATTATACTTTAGATTTAAATTCAAGACTCATTTAGAAATAAATGTTTTCTTGAGTAACTATATTTTTATTTGTACAACACATAATAAATTCTAAATAATGATTTAAGTCCCACAAGATCTTTTACAAAACAAATGTCATTTCACCCATCCGACTCATCAAAAAAAGAGAACAAGATCAAATACATCAAATTCTTTAACTTTATGTGTACACATGGCATAAAGAAAAGAAATACTAGGCCCATCTTCTAGCCCATTCCCAAAATGCCTCCATCATCTCGGTATCATCAATTCACCTCAAAACCTGAAAATTGGTTTAACAGTCGTTCGTGAGCCGAAGCTCGTAGGATAAAGATTAACTCATAGGTGATGCATGATTTGTGAGGTGTGATGGGTGCAACCGAAATAAAATGCAAATCTTCACAAAGTTATTATTCCTTCACACACACACACACCCATGCACCCCAGTTTGTTCTCATTTATCCTTTCATCATTCCATTATCCAATTTTCACACAAAAAAATCGTGCCACATTTTATAATCCAGTTTATCATAAAATCGTATCATAATTAATGAACCGGTATCGGGCGCAGCTTATAGAAGCCTCTCCCTATTCCCCCAATTGGATTCGCGAAGCTATTGGGTAATAGACAGCTCTATAACTCCCCACGATACAACACCACGTTTCGGGAGCTAACCCGTGGGCACGTGGTCCCCATCTTGCGCAAGTTTTCGGTCTTTCACCGCGAACCCGCCAGGCCAACTTAATCCACATCAATCCATACGGTTCATTATTTGTTTATTTTCACAAAAATCTGGGAGTCTAACCCACAATTAGTTCCTCTCCCCATCATTTTTACACCGTCATTTCAATTCCATCTTCAACTTTCCCATTTCACTTTCAAATCAAGTCTTATTCTAACATTCCATTCTTTCTTTCAATTCAAATGCCATCATAAATTTCAACACATAGTTTCTCATAATCACCTTCCAATTATCAACTCCATGAAATGCCAACGCATAATTAACTCACACATGATCATGTTATTTGAAACAAATGGAATGCACCCATCATATACATAGACATGTATATACAAGTTATAATCCATGTTTTCTCTCTAAAATATAAACTCTTAAATGATAGCCATGTCACTACATAGTCCACAATTTTTCACACCCATACTAGCTCTCAGGACCTTAATCACATATCAAAACCCATTTTTATCGCAAACATCGCCAGTCGGTATGATTCTACCATCCTAACCCAAGTGTAGTGAGGTAGGTAAAACCATAACCCAAGGGATAAGAAGTTTGATAAAAAGGTTTAATATTGAAGAAAATATCCTTTTTAAAAGCATTTCGCCAAAAACAAGTGAAAAATGGTTAAGAAAATTTGACAGACCCTCACTATTTTAATCATAACTTTTTCTACAAAGTGAATTTTCTTGTGAGAGTAGTCTTGTTGGAAAGAGGACATCTGGGGCTTCTATTTGAGTATAAGAACGACCCAATTCGGAGCCCGAATGAGAGAGATATGATCGAAAAAAGTTAACCCTGCGTAGTTTATCCGCTCGAGCGAACGTCAAGCGCTCGAGCACCCAACTCTCTGCTAGTTGAGCGCTCGAGCGGACAGGGCTCCGCTCGAGCGCGCTCTCGCCCGAGAAAAACATAGATTTGCCCCTTCTTTGATTTCCAAACCCCAAAATGCATTCTCTTCACAAATATACTTCAAATTTATGCTTTTCAACTCAAAACATTAGATTTAAAGTTTCACAAACCCTCTTTTGTATCATAATTCTTCAACCAATCAAGGTAAATCACTTCTCAAACCACCCAATTTCATAAAACCCAACTATACCCACACACATCTATCAAATATTCAAATTTCATATGAAATCAACTTGATTTTTATGTATATAAGAAATATATCAACCCATATCAACGAAAACGTACGAGAGAATCTATATCCTATCTTGGATTTGCATAAAAGCTTGAATTTCTTCCAATTTCTCACTCCTAGGGTTTTGATCTTGGGTGTTCTTGTCTCCTCTGAGCTCCATCTTCTACCTCCTTAATCCAAAGCTTGATTTCCATCCTTGGTTGCTCCCAATTTAGCTTCAATATTCCATTTTCCATGGTGGAAAATTAGGGTTTCATGTGGTGGTGGTGGTTCGCACGTGTAGAGAGGAAGAGAAGAGAGAGGAGATGAAAGAGAAAAATAAGGGTGAGTCTCACAGGGCTGGGTTTAATATAGAACCCTAAACCTTCTCCAAAGCTCGAGAACTTTCTAAAGTCATCCTGATAGCCCGCTCGAGCGGACCCCCACTGCTCGAGCGGTGATTCCTGAACCTAAATTCCACAAATTTCTTTAACATTCAACCCGAGCTTCCAACTTTGCTCACTTTGTCTTATTTCGAATTTTCTATAAATATAGCCATATTAATCTCATTCATTACCATGCAACTCAATTTCATTTTCACTTACCATTAATTCAACTGTAAACGAGAAAACTTTCATAACACCCACGTCCAAATTTATTTTGGTTTCTTCTCTTATCGACAATATAAAAAATAAAATAAATATGTACCGGGCCTCTACAGAGGCGGCACAGGCGGTGGTTCAAGATTTTATGGGCCAGAGATCGTGGTAGATTCTTAATGATTTTAAACGGTTTCTTTTAGTGAGTTTTTTGCGGTATTTATGTATAAAAAGCAGCATAAAAACAAGTTAAAAATAGAGGAGAAAATTCACCAAAACTGCCAGATTTCAGCAGCTTTACCGGCGGCGGTTCGGAGGCGATTTTGATAATTTTTTGGGTAATTTTTGGGACTATTTTTTAGAAAAAAAGTTTAACATAAAATAGCCATAAAATATACATCAAATACTTTTAAAAACCAGAAAAAAATTAAACCAAAATCACAACCCAAACAGGCGACAAACATGCTAGCGGCAGCGGTGCCCAGCAGCAAGGTTCGAGGGTTGTTTTGGGGCTGTTTTGGCACTATCTTCGATGCGTTCTTCAAAGCATCGTGTGGCTTGATATTAAAGCTATTTTTGCACAAAAAATCACCATCAAAGAAGCACCAAAAAAGCCTAAACGGGAGGCAGTTAAAGGCGACAATGTTGGTGGCCAGCTACAGCAGTTTTTTGATAGTTTTCTAGGTTGTTTTCAAGTAGTTTTTTGACCAGAAATATTTTACTTTTCAAGAGATTTCCAACGGTATAAAGAACGTCAAAATGGAGTTCAAATGAGATCGAAACGGCCTCGGGAAGTTGGCGGTTCCAGGTGGCAGCACTAGGGTGCAGTGGCAACAACTTTTGGCAATTTGTTTGGCAATTTTTCTTTCTATTTTTGAGCAGATTTTTCATAGAAATTTTTTTTTTCGAGAGCTTTCTTTTGGTATAAAGTACGTCGAAGACGAAGTTCAAGAAGAAATCGATAAAGCCTTGAGAAGTTGGTGGCACAGTGCTGTTGCAGCCAGCAGCATTTTTTGTGGTTTGAGCAATTTTTTGGTAGTTTTTCAGGCAGTTTTCCAGTAGATTTTTGACAAAAAAAATTTCATATTTTGATAGCTTTCCAATGGTATTTGGCTCATTGAAAATTGAGCTTGAATGAGGTGGCATGAGCTGCTTGAAAGTCGCAAGGTGCCGCCGGTGGTGGCTGGTGGTGGCCAGCTATTTTCTCTCTCCCGGGGCTGCTTTGTGTTGATTTTCTGATAGATACAGGATTTATTTAATATATATTAATATATCAAATTGTATCAGGAAATGATTAGGATACAAGAATCAGAGATAAAAGAGGATTATTATAGCTTATCCTCTTCGGGAGACTAAAACGCTTCTGTTTTCACTTGGATCATAAAATCGAAATATATGCATCGTATTTATATATATATGAACTGTATGGATGATTGCATATCTCTTTTATTTATCTTGTTAATTTAATTAATTCAAAATTTTGGTTTTAATTAAAATATTTTGTAATGAAAAATAAAATTAAGTTTTTCTTAATTAATTACTTTTAATTAAATGAAAAAACTTTAGATATTTTTTTTAATAAAATATCACGTTTAAGATGATTTTTCATAAATTTAGATATCTTGAAAAAATGTGAAAATTAATTCTGAAATTTGAATTAATTAAATAGAAAAATAATTAATCAAAATAAATTATTATTTTTCAAAAAATGTGGAACGAAGAATAAAATAAATAAATACCTTTAATCACTATCTTAACTGAAAAACTAAAAGAAAAATTTTGCATTTATTAAATTTTATTTGTTACGCATTTAAACACGAAAAAGATGATTTGATAAATCAGAATCTTTGGAATCGTGAATAAGAAAAGATGTTTGACTCTTTCAGATCGTGTATTTTTTAAAATTAATAAATTTATTTTAACTAAATAAATTTTTATAATACTCAAAAATATTTTAAAAATCTAAATAGGAGAGAGAATTTATTCACAGATAAATTTCGCAATCTCCATCACCAGTTTGTAGGCAATGCAATTAAGCCATGCATGTCGGCAGTAAGGCTTTCATTCCCAACAGAAAGATTAATTGTGGTATCGCCAGTACAAATCTTTTTTAAAGATAATTCTGAATAATTATTAATGTGGATCACTTCTCCATTTGAGAGTTCATTACGAAATGATTAATTTGAAATTAGGTCATGGTTAACACTTAACTGTATATAATAGTATTCTCTCCATCTGAGTCACTACTATTATATACTGGATCGAAACCATGTCAACTATTTAATTTTACTTGGCATGGTCAGTTGCTTAGATAGTAAAATTAAAATGAATTAGCCTATCTGGTCTTATAAAGGATAGTAGACATCCTCCCATCGAGGCATACTATTCTCAGGTTATCAGGCTGTTGACGAATTAATTTTAAAATAGTATAGAAAACCAAATTAAAATAAATTTAAAGTTTTACTTATCATAATTAACGGTATTTTAATTATATGATTTCTTGGATTAAAATGGCTTTCAACCCACTCGCTTCCATACTCAAAAAAAATAAACTAATGGGATAAAATTTTGTTGACTAAAAAAGTAACTTGGATATAACTTTAACTACTAATGGTATTCCTTTAATACGAAGAAATGTGTTTGTTTCAAAAAAAATGTTCTTCCTCTTAGCCAAAAGGCATGAAGAAGAAAAATATTTAGAAATAGGGATACACGATTTTCAAGATAGTTATGGGCCACGGACTGGTGTAAATAAGCCGAAAGAAAGATGTTTTCATTGTAACTAGATACGACACTGGAAAAAAACTATGTCTAGTATTTTTTAGTAAGCAGAATAACAAGAGTAATTTATGTTCACTAGTTGTGGAAACATGTTAAACGATGTTATCTACCAGTTCCTTGTGTGTAGATACGGGAGCCACTAATCATGTCTGCAATTCATTGCAAGGGTTCTCGAAAACCCGATAAGTCAGTGATAGAAAAATATACCTGCATATGGGTAATAATACAAAGGTAACAGCAGTTGCAGTAGGAGATGTCACTATCAATTTTGGTAGAGATCGGATTTTAATATTAAGAGATTGTCTTTATGTACCTTCCATTAGAAGAAACTTTGTTTACGTTTCTAGATTGGTTAAAGACAAATATTTGGTTTATTTTAATAACTCTGTGGTTATTAAGAATAATAAATGGATTATCTATTATGGTATATTGGTAGATGATCTTTATGTTATTGCTCCTATCTCTTCTACACTGCAATTAACTGAATTGAATAACACATCTAATTTACCATATAAGAGAAGATTTCTTTTTTTAATGAATCAAACGTTTCTTTGACACTTACGCTTAGGTCATATTAATCTAAAAATGATAAACAGACTGATAGCAAATGAACCTTTGAGTTCATTAGAAGTGGAGACATTTTCAATTTGTGAATCTTGCTTAGAGGGTAAAATGACCAAGAGACCCTTTTCGGCTAAAGGCTATAGAGCTAAAGAACCATTGGAACTGATTCATTCTGATGTGTGTGGTCCTATGACAATCCGAGGTAAAGGTGGCTTTGAGTACTTCATTAGTTTCATTGATGACTACTCAAGGTATGGGTAATTTACCTGATGCACTGTAAGTCTAAATACTTTAAAAAATTCAAAGAATTTAAGGCAGAGGCAAAGAAGCATCTGGGTAAAAGTATCAATTCACTACGATCCGACCGTGATGGGGATTACCTCATTGGAGAGTTTAAGGACTATTTGTCATCAGAAGGGATTACATCCTAGTTGACTACACTTAGCACTTTGCAACAGAATGGTGTAGCAGAAAGAATGAATATGACTTTTATATAGATGGTAAGGTCAATGATGAGTTCTTCAGGTTTACCCGATTTATTTTGGGGACTCACTTTAGAGACATCAACTTACATTTTGAATATGGTACCTTCTAAGTCAGTACCTTTTATTTCCATAGAATTGTAGATCGGGCGTAAGCCTAGTCTAAAACACATTCGGATTTTAGGGTATCTAGCACTTCTGCTGAAAAAGAACACGGGTAAGTTAGAATCGATGATAGAAGTCTGTTTCTTTGTGGGGTATCCTAAGAGAACAAAGGGTGGTCTATTTTATAATCCTAAGGATCAGAAGGTCATTGTTAGCACAAATGCTCGATTCTTAGAAGATGATTATATTATGGATCACAGACCCAAAAGCAACATTATTATGAAAGAACTAAGAGAAAATACCAGTAAAATGGAAGAACAAGTCACTGATATTCTATTACCTCGTCATAGTAGGAGGACTATCAGGACAGGTACAAATCAAGATTAGGGTGCTGATGTATGGGGTTTAGATTCTGCACAATGTGTTACTGCTAGTACACAGACACAGGTAGTGCCTCATGGTAGTGGGAGGGTTTTTCATCAACCTGATCGGTATATGTTCTTGGGAGAGTCTTTTGATAAAATTTCAGCAGAACTAGATACCGAACCATGTAACTATAATGAAGCACTTCAAGACAAAGATACAGATTTTTTACAAAAGATTTTAAATTCAGAGATAAAATCTATGTATTCCAATCAGGTCTGGAAACTTGTAGAACCACTTGAAGGGATAAAATTCATTGAATGCAAGTGGATCTATAAGAGGAAGAGAGGAGCAAACGGGAAGATTGAAACCTTCAAAGCTAGACTTGTTGCTAAAGGATTCACTCAAAAAGAAAGGATCGATTATGAGAAAACTTTTTCACCGGTTGCCTTGCTTAAGACTATCCAGATTCTCTTATCCATTGCTACTCATTTCGATTACGAAATCTGACAAATGGATATCAAGATAGCTTTCCTTAACGAAAGTCTTGACAAGTGTATCTATATGATATAACCAAACGAATTCATTGCAAAGGGCCAGGAGCACATATTGTGCAAGCATAAGAGATCCAGTTATGAACTTAAGTAGGCATCAAGGTCTTGGAACACTCAGTTTGATCAAGCCATAAAATCTTATGATTTTGATCAGAAATCGGATGAGTCCTGTGTGAACAAGAAGCGTGACAAAGCATGGTGATCTTCCTAGTACTTTATGTAGATGATATCTTGCTCATCGGAAACGATGTGGGGTCATTATCTACCGTTAAAGTATGATTTTCAGGGCAGTTCGACATGAAGGACTTGAGAAAGGAAAGTCACATCCTTGGGATCAAGCTTATACGAGATCAGAAACAAAGGATGATGGGTTTATCACAAGCAAAGTATATCGATGATATCCTTGCTCATTTTAGCATGCAAGATTTTAAGAAAGGGTTTCTCTCTTTCAGGCATGGAATCACTCTATCCAAGGATCAGTGTCTTAAGACATCTTATGAGATAGAGAAGATAAAGGCGGTTCCTTATGCTTAGGCAGTAGGAAGCCTCGTGTACGTTATGCTTTCCATTAGACCCGACATCTTCTTTGCCATTGGCTTAGTTAGCAGATATTAGTCTAACCCAGGACAGGAGCATTGGACTACGGTAAAAAATACAATCAAGTATCGAAAAAAAAACTAAAGATTATATGTTGGTTTACCAGGCAGACAGTCTAATACCTTTGGGATACACAGACTTAGATTTTCAATCAGACATAAAGTTTACAACAGGAGACAACCTTGCAGATCCTTTACAAAGAGCTTACCGGCTAAAATTTTTGATAGTCATGTAGAGGGCACAGGAGTCAGATTTTCAAACCCCAAGATTATTATGAATAGTGCTTATCCTCTTAATGCTGAAATAATTATTGATTTACGTATATTTAATATTCGTTGTTTTGATTCGTTAAAGGGTGCGGTCTTATATGGGTCTATATTTCCGGTGAGTTAGATAATGGTATTATTTATATGGTAAATATTAATTATTGACGAAATTCACAACCCGAAAGATCGGGATTAACGATACCCCATTAAGGAAACTTATAAATTTTGATCGGGCCAAACCCTATAGGTGGATTTGATTATCCGGCGGTCAAATAAGTTAAGCAGAAGGGTTTAAAGAATACCAAGATGCTGATAAAATTAAATTATCAGTAATTAAATTTAATTGGTGAGTATCGAAAATATTAACGTTGGGACAAATGGTAAACATTTAATAACAGGAGCTCAATGCTAGATGGTTTTGAGATTATAGGTCGGAGTGCAATTATAGTTCTTTAGTGGTGTGAACTGTAATTCAGTATTTAATGGAAATTACAGAAACTGCTACTAGTTTTCCATAATTGATGATACTACTATGAGGTTTGCTTAATTGAGAAAACTGCTGATACATGTCTGTATTCCACTAGAAGTCTTACTCATAATTACTCCCCGGTCCCTACTATAAATATGTGAGTAGGCTGAACCAGTTTCATAACTTGTCTTCTAAGACTAAAACTATCCAGGTTTTACTGGTACGCATTCTTAATAGATTGTAGCACACCCTACATTCAAGAATCACATAAGGGAATACAGTAGAAGATTTGACAGGAGCTTCAACTCGGATTCAAATCGTAGTTGATGATTTGACCGATAAGAAGGCATTTTTTTAAATTAACTTCGGATGCACAGGTTTTATTTTGATCCTTAGTTAGCAAAAATTTTATCTGGAGCCCGTTTTGGCGTTTGCCCGTTCAGTTAATTTTTTTAAAATAATCGTTTGCAAAAATAAAAATCTTGGCAGTTTTGCCTCCAATAATTATAATGGGGATTCCATACCGAGAATCACCAAAGTAGACTTTTACGGATATTTGATCACCAAAGCCATCATCGCGCCTCGTTGCGAATAGTAAATGCTTTGGTGAGCTTTATACCACAGCTATTTTAGTCAATGGCAATGGCATGGGGTCCGGGCCATACTCTAGGCCAACAAAATTCAATAATCAATGCCATCCTCTAGGTCAATAATTTTAATAATCAATCAATCGATCATACAGACATGTCATGTCAGACATATAACAAGCGATTTGTCCCACCTTAAGAATCGTGATGCCTTCGCCGGTGTCAACCCAAAAGTCAAAGCTATCAAAACCAGAATGCTAGCGATGAACCCATGGTGCCCAACAATATTCATGGTAAAAGATTTCAAACACCGTGGACACGCCCAGGGTGTATAAAGAAAATTTTGTAACACTAGGGACATGCCTAGGGTGTACAAGGGGAATTCATCTGAAAATATTTTTAAAAAATGGCAACTAGGGTCGCCCTAGACTTAGTATCAAGAATGACAATCCAATATAGCCCATCCCAACAACGGTTTGCACAGATAGACTCTAATATGCCAGGATGCAAGTGTCAATGTCTATGATGTATAATATGGATGTCAAATACAACCATCTATAGCATGGCATCAACTAGCATGGCAAGATTCGTGGTACAACGCGCAAAACATAAGCTACAAGTATGTTAATCACAAGCTACAATTCTCAAGATATGATTCAAACTTGATTGCAAGAAAATGAGTCCTAAATCATTATACATTCACTTAAAAGTACTAATCAACTAGTTCAAGTCAATCATCATATAAAAACTCGAGTCACATAGCAAAGGGTACTTAATTCACACTTAGCAACTTTTATGACCAAAATTGAGTATTAAATTAAAAGGGCTGACAAAGTTTTGGGGCATCTAGACTTGGAATTAAGTTATGATTTTTAAACACCATTTAGATAAAAATATTTTCTACAACTCTCATATTTAATACTAAGGTCAAAATCTAAGGAAAAATGGTGAACAAAACATCCTAATCAAAAACGGTTCAACACTTTTCTCAAGATTTTACCAAAACTATGCTTCTGTTGGTCTTGGTTTTGAGGTATCTGATCAACTCCAAATGAGCCCATTTTTTGGATATGTTCTGTTTTAACATGTCCCCTACAAATTTCATGTTTAGTACTAAGGATAATTGTTTAGAACAAGTTATAGTTTTTGGCCATTTAGAAAATAGGTTCTGTCAGCCGCCAAAACTCAGCAGAGCCGGTTTTGGACAAAGTGTTTGAAATGGTTTTGGGGTATCATCCCGAGGCTTCCAGATCTGATTTTTGGATAGATTGTATTTAAATATGTTAGCTACAATGTTTATATAGACCATTTTTTAAGTAGGTCACTAAAAATAGGGGTTCTGGATAACACAAAAATATGTGACAGAAGTGTCCATTGAGGGCTGAAACTCAACAGAGACTTTCAAATGAGTTTTGATATATCAAAACCCAATATTTTGTGCTCCGTTGTGGTGGGTAGATATATATATGTCATCTACAACTTTTAGGTTTTAACCAAAGTTTATATCTCATTGTAAACTAGAGTTTTCGGGTCGGTAATGTTGACTGGTCGAAAAATGACACACTTTGATAAAATTGTAATATATCGAGTTCTATTTACTCAAATAAGTTGAAACTAACTTTATATGAAAGATAACACAAAAATATAAATCTGGACATAAAAAACATGCTAAGATTAATTTTTTACGTTGAGTTTTGGTATTCCAAAGTTTAGGGCAAAAACATCTATGTTCTAAAAAATCAAGTCTTTTTAGGTCCAAGTCTCCTACTTATGATTTGTCACGTTTTTGTTCTATTTCTTTGCATACTTGTATTTTAGACATTAATATCAAGGTTTCAGCACACTTATAGGCCATCAAACTCAAAAATAACAGCACAACAATATCTCATATCATCCATAAGCACAATAGTCCCAAATCTTCAACTACGATGCATTTTCGGTTTGATTTTAGTTTTCGATTCTTAAAGTGTTTAAAGAGATGAGTTTAGGGGTATTTTGAGAAATATTATGCATAAGGTTTAGTGATTTTACTTACTTGTTTGAGAGATCAAACGAGGGTAGATAATGGATTAGGACTTAGCTTTAGGAAATTTCCCTTGATTCCTTCCTTTTTCTTCCTTTTTTTCTCTCAAACTGTCATGAACACTTAAGAGCAATGAGGTTCTGGTTTCTCTCCCACTCTTGGTCAAAATTATCAAGTGGAGAAGAGGGTGTTTGACTTGATTTATATAAGCAAGGGTTAGGGGACACAAGGGGGACAAAAAGTACCTTTGAAAGACTTTTTCTTCTTTTTCATAAATGAGACTTGAGTTGATTTGAGGGGGTTCAACTTTTGAGGGCTAAAGATCAGATAAGGGAAAGATAAATACAGCTAAGGATCAGTTTGGGAGACAAAAACTTGATACCCCATCAATCAAAGGGGTTTTCTTTATTTTCGTGCCCTTATTGTGCAAGAAAATGCATTAAAAGTTAATTGGATGTATCTTTTTGGTGTATTTTCCTACTGAGACATATTACTTTAGTCTTTTTAACATAAATTTAGTATTCCCATGTATTATTATAGTTTTCATAGCAATTAATTAAAAAGATATAATTTTTTAACTCAAATTAAGCTATTTTGGCAATATACGACTTTTTCACGTATTTTGTTATGTATGAACTTCAATAATAATTTGTTTATTTTTGTTAACCTATAACACCATATTATTATGTGTATTACTTGTTCAACAAGTATTAGATTATCATAATACCTAATTTAATACATTTTTCATCATTTTAAGCTAAAAAGAAAGCAAAAAGCTACTCTTTGGCACCCTTCCGAAGGTGGTTGTCCACTAAGGGGTATTTTTATCATTTATGATGTTATTTTGTCTTTTGCTACTTAATTGTACTTAAATCCTTGAGTTATGGTGTCCATGTGTCAAAATTTAAATTTTTAAGACTTTTTGCTAGACTAGGGGCAAAATGGTTATTTTACCTTACTTATGAGGATTTTTTATTTTTAATTTATTATTTCATGATATTTACTTCATTTAGAATGTTAGGAGACTCTCTAGGTGTTAAGATTTTGTTGCCTGAGTTTTGAACCTTTTTAGGATTTTTGGGCCGAACTTAGGGTTTTCGAGTTGAGTTAGGGCTTTGAACCTCGTCCGAACTCTATGGCCTCGTGGACTATCCATTACTAGTACTAGGGTCTGAGCAGGGTCATTACATTAGAGATCTCAATAGGGCCAGTCATAAGGACGGCTTCCCTCTCCCTCACATAGACGTATTGGTAAACAGCATCGTCAAGAATGCGCTCTTGTCCTTCATGGACGGTTTCTCAAGGTATAACTAGATTCTGATGGCGACAGAAAATCGAGAGAAAACTACCTTCACAACACCTTGGGGCACCTATTATTACAGGGTCATGGCATTCGGACTAAAGAACATGGGAACAACTTATCAAAAGGCTGCGACCACGTTATTACACGACATGATACACAAGGAAGTGGAAGTGTGACATGATCATGAAATCCAAAACACAAGAAGAACGCATCACCGTGCTAAAGAAATTCTTCAAGCAGATCAAAAAGTACAAGATGCGCATGAACCCTCAGGAGTGTGCGTTCGGAGTTACAGCAGGAAAGATACTCGGATTCATGTTCACACAACAAGGTGTAGAGGTAGATCCGTAAAAAATGAAGGCCATACTCGAAATTCCCTCTCCAAGAACTGAAAAGGGCGTAAGGAGTTTCTTAGGGAAGGTTCAATTCATCAGCTGATTCATCGTCAAACTAACCACAACCTGTGAACCCTTATTTCGACTCTTGAACAAAGGGACCAAGTTTTAGTGAGACTAGCAGTGTCAGGATGCCTTCGAAGCCGTATGGAAGAATCTACAAAATCCTTCAGTTTTGTCACCACTAGAACCTAGCAATCCTCTGATACTATACCTATCAATGACTAATTTGGCAATGGGGTGTATGCTTGCACATGAAGACAAAGCCAAGGTAAAAAAGAGATGTCTATTACTTGAGTAAGATGATGACTGAACGCGAATGATGGTATACGCCTTTGGAGAAGACTTACTGGGCGCTAGTCTGGGCATCCAAGAAGTTACGCCATTACATGCTAGCATATCGAGTTGTTCTAATCTCAAGGATGGACCCGCTCAAATAATTCTATGAGAAGCCAACACTGACAGGAAAGTTGGCTCATTGGTTGCTCATGCTAGCTGAATTTGACTTACAGTATGTCACAAGGAAGTTAGTTAAAGGGAGAGCTGTTGCGGAGTTCTTAACCAACCACCCTATCAACAGATAAGAAGAACCTGAGTTTGAGTTTCCCGATAAGCAAGTGTAGAAGATTGAGAAGGATCTGTGGACCCTCTATTTCGATGGAGGCTCAAACTAATACAGATACAGGATAGGGATACTCCTTATCACACCCGATAATTCTCATATTCCTTTGGCTTTTAAGTTGAGTTTTGAGGTCACTAACAATCAGGCTGAGTACGAAGCATACTTAGCTGGATTAGAAGTCACCTTGGAACTAGGGGTAAGAAAGTTAGAGGTTATAGGAGACTCAACTTTGGTTATATCTTAGGCAAAAGGAGAGTGAAAGGTTAAAGAAGAAAGGCTGGTTCAGTATAACCAAGAACTCGAGCTGATGATTCACTGTTTTGAAAGCGTGGTGTTCACTCATGTTCTGAGATTGCAAAACAAGTTCACCGACGCTTTGGCCACCCTGGCATCAATGATAGACATACCACCTGGGATAAGGATGAGAGTTTTGGAGATTCAACAAAAGAATGCACTTGCAATCAGCCACATTGCCGCTATCCAAGAAGCCAATGATGGGCTACTATGGTATCACGACATTTGGAATTTCATCAAAAAAGGAGAATACCTGAGCTGAGCCAGTAAAAAGGACCAGAGAGCTATTTGGAGACTCGTCGCACAGTTTGTGATCTGTGGGGAAAAACTGTACAAAAGAGGATATCTTGGAGTCAATAAGCTCTGTGTCGACACAGAAGAGGGACACGAGGTGATGAGAGAAATTCATAGGGGAGTTTGAGGACCTCACATGAGTGGGAAGATGCTGGCTAAGAAGATCCTGTGCCAAGGATATTTCTGGATGACTATGGAAACAGACTGCTACTAGTTCGTCCGAAGGTGTCGAAAATGCCAGATCCACGCGAACCTCATGCATGTACCGCCATCTCAGCTTTACAACATGACCTCACCCTGGCCATTCTCAATTTGGAGAATCGACATAATAGGGAAGGTTACACCCAAGACATCGAATGGACATGAGTTTATTCTTGTGAAAATTAATTACTTCACGAAGTGGGTCGAAGTTGCCTCTTACTCAGTCTTAAAAGCCTCCCAAGTAGCTAGATTCATCAAAGCAAATCTCATCTGTCGGTACAGAGTTCCACATGAGATAATTTTTTACAACCGCTCCCACTTAAGGAGAAGTTCTAGACCTTTTGAAAGAGTATCGAATTATCAACCATAAGTCTTCTCTATACAGACTACAAACCAATAGAGCTGTGGAAGTTGTAAATAAAAATGTGAAGAACGTCATATAGAAAACGATAGAGGGAAGCACAGATTAGCCGAAAAAGTTTCCATATACGCTTTGGGGATATTGAACATCAATTAGAACTTCTATTGGAGCAACGCTTTATTCTTTGGTCTATGGAATGGAAGCAGTTCTGCCCATAGAATTGAAAATCCCTTCTCTAAAAATAATGGCTAAAAGCGATATCCCCGAGTCAGAATGGAAGAGGGACAGGTTCGAAGAGTTGCTCTTGTTTGACGAAAGAAAGCTTAGAGCCCTGTTCCATGTTCAAGGATATCAGAGAAGGATAGCTCGGGAATTTAACAAGAAGGTTAAGTCTTGTAACTTGAAGGAATGTGACTTAGTCCTCAAAGAGATCGGAGCCCTGGTCTTTGATCCAAGGGGCAAGTTCAAACCTAATTGGGTCAGGCCCTATCTCATCAAGACCTTGATGTTAGGAGGCGCCGCCATCCTTATGGATTTTGATGAAAATGTTTTCTCTGCACCCATCAATACAGGCCGGCTTAAAAGGTTTTACTCTTGAGGGAAAGCCCGTAAAAGAAGAGCATCAAATACTCGAGTGTAACTCGAGCCTCGAACTACGTTATGGCCTGATTCCCTTCTTCGGGATACATAGGCAGCTTTTGTCAGAAGTTTGGCCCAAATCTTTATTTAGAGTTCTCCCTTTGTAATTATGTTTCAAATGGTTGTTTAATGCGAAAACTTGTTTTAAGTTTTTCTAATAAAATGATTATGTTATAAGAATGAAAATCTAAAAAGTCACCATAAACCAAAAGTGGAGAAAACTTTCATTAATGAGTTTTGCTAACACAGTTTTCAAAAGTAAAAGAGGCTCGCAAGTCCTCATCTTAAGAAACTAGAAAGGAAAAACAAGCAAAATATTAAGATACAGCAAAGCAAAATCAAATCCTCCTTCTCTTTGCATCCCCTTCCTGTATTGCCCTGCGCTCTATCTCCGCTTGCAACCATGCCTTGTAACTCGTAGATAACCCGCTGTTAAAATCTCCGCCAATCAGTTTCCTCAGTCGAGAAGACCAACCCGCTAATACTGACCCAAGAAAGGGGCCCGGTGAAGACAATTGTACACTTAGCTCACAGCAGTCTCGATACAAATCTGGGTATGCCCAAACTAGTAAAGAATGCAATAGGGATGGTAGAAAGTAGCCACTTTCAAGCCGATCAATAGGACCCCCGAGTAGCCCACAGTCGTAGTAGTCATGAAAGACATCTTCAACCATGAGCAAAGCCATGAGATGTCCTCCCCGATCAGAGAACTGAGATATTCTCGCCAAGCAATCTCGGTGGAGCACAGCCAATAAACCTGTGATGCCCTGTCCTCCGGGCACGTCGGGATATACATAAATATAAATAAAGGGGTATTATAACCATTCATTCATACTTACATAAATTATTACATCATAAAGGAGTTTGAACAGTTTAAAAGTACATAACAATTATAGTTTTACCAAGGGTATTCAAATATTACAAGGGTTTCAGGGAAATCGAACAAAAGAACAAAAATAGAGGTCTCGAATCCTTAGAATGCATAAGTGGCGTCTACATGCTCCTGGAACTCACCATGTTCTTTAAATTCTTCTTCTCCCTCCTGGATTACTTCCTCCAAGTACTCCTCACCTGTGGCACGGATGCCATGAGCCGAAACCCAATAAAAAAAACACACTTAACATTCTAACCAATCTCATGGCACAAAATTTACCACAACGCATGCCAAGTAACACTTAAACACACTTTCAAGTTAAGGAAACAGATAAATTTATAACAAAGTAGCAGATAAGTCAATAAACATGCGTATGAGATACCGTGTATGCAATGCAAATACCCAACCCGACATACACCTAGATTATAACAAGAATTCCACATTGGGAATTACCAGAGTAGACTTTTATGAGTAATTGATCACCAAAGTCATCATCGCGCCTCGTTGGGATTTATCCCACCTTAAGATTCGTGATGCCTCTGCCGGTGTCAATCCAAAATTTAAGTAACAATAAGAAATTTCAAGAGACACTTTACATTATTCAGAATACTAGGACGAGGGGTTTAGAATCACCATAATTGGACTATCTCCGAATTACCCTTCAAAACACCATGGCAATGGGGTTTAGGTCTGCCATAATTGGGCTCTCTCCAGAATTACCACCTTAGTGGGATTAGGTCTGCTGAATTAGGCTCCCTTCAAAATTACCCAATTTGCCTGTGTCGACACCACTTCCATAATATAATCATAACTCAAGGAGCGACAGAATCAAAAGGACATATACCTTACAAAATGACCGAGGTACAAAATAACCAAACCTAAGATATAGAATGTAAGTGACAATGTCCATGATGTATAATATAGATCTCAAGTACAACTATCTATAGCATGGCATCAACTACCATGGTAAAATTCATGGTACAACTCACTAAGCATAAGTACAACTGTGTGGGGCGCAAGCTACAATTCTCAAGATACAATTCAAACTTGATAGCATGAGTTTTAATCATCGTACATTCACTGAAAAATACTAATCAACTAATTCAAATCAATCATTATATAAAATTATGGTCTCACAACAAAGGGTATTCAAATCACACTTAGCAATCTTTAAGGCCAAATTCGAGTATTAAATTAAAATGGTCGACAGGATTTTAAGACATCTAGACTTGGAATCAAATTATGATTTTTAAACACTATTTAGATAAAAATATTTTTTACAACTCTTATGTTTAACACTAATGTCAAGACCTAAGGCCAATGGGTGAATAAAGCATTCTAAGTGAAAACGGTTGAGCAATTTCTTCAAAATTTTACCGAAAACACGCCTCTGTTGGTCTCGGTTTTGCGGTATCAAATCAAGTCTAAATGAGCCAATTTTTAGATATGTTCTATTTTAACATGTCCCCTACAAATCTCATGAAGAGTTCTAGGGGTGGTCATTTGAAACAAGTTGAGGATATAATCCATTTTGTAAAATAGCTTCTATCATCTGCCAACCCTCAGTAGAACCGATTTTGGACAGAGAATGTGAAACAATTTTGAGGGACTTTTTCAAGGTATCTAGAACTAATTTTCAAAAAAAAAAGTAGTTCAATATGTTACCTACAATATTGATGCAAACCACTGTTGGAGTAAGTCACTAAATATAGGGGTTTTTAGCTATACAAAAATATGTGATAAAAGTGTCCTTAATTGACTAAACCACAACAGAGAGTTTCAAAGGGATTTTAACCTATCAAACCTCAATATGTTGTGCTCATTTGTGGTGGGTAGTTAGATATACATGTTATCTATAACATTTATGTTTCGGCCAAAGCTCGAATCTCATTGTAAACTAGTGTTTTTAGGTCGGTATTGTCGACTGGTCTTAAAACGACACACTTTGGTAAAATTACAATATCTCGAGTTATACTTACTCAAATGAGTTGAAACCAACTTTGGATGAAAGATAACACAAAACACTAAATGTGGACATAAAGAAAATGGTTAGATCAATTTTCTACATGGAGTTATTAAGGTCCAAAGATCATAACAAAAGCATTCAAGTTCTCAAAAATCATGTCCTTATATGTTCAAGTCTCTTACTTATGATATGTTAAGGTTTTATCACATTTCTTTGCATGATTGTGTTTTAGACATAAATACCAAGGTTTCAAAATACTCTTAAGTCATCAAAATCAAAAATAAAAACACACAACCACATCTCATATCATTCAAATACATAACAGCTCATATTTCTCAACTACAACGCCTTTTTCAGTTTGTTTTCAATTCTCGGTCTTTAAAGTGTTTAAAGAGATGAGTTGAGGGATATTTTGGGTGATATTAGACATAAGATTTAGAGATTTTACTTACTTATTTGAGGACTCAAAGGGTGGTATGATGGAAGGACTTATCTTTAGAAAGCACTCCTTGATTTCTTAGCTCTTTTCTTCTTTCTTTCTTTTCCTTTCTTCTCTCAACTCGCCCAAACTCTTCAAGAACACTCCAAATCTGATTTGTATCCCTCTCTTATCCAAATATAATGGAGGGAAAAGAGGGTGTTTGGCTTGGTTTATATAGGAAAAAAACTAGGAAACAAAATGATCACTTTAAGTCCTTTTTCTTCTCATTTCACATGGGTGACAAGACATGATGCTTGAGAGATATATATCAGATTTGGTGGAGAGAATTCAGCTAGGGGTCAGTTTTGGAGACAAAAAACCTGATCTCACATCAATCTTGAGGTCTTACCTTAATTTGTGTGTCCTTTTGTGTAAGAAAATGTTTTAAAAATTAATTTGATTTATCTTTTTGGTATCTTTTCCTACTAAAACTTATTATTTTAGTATGTTTATGATAAATTTAGTATTCTCATGAATTATCATAATTTTCATAACAATTGATTAAATAGATATAATCTTTTAAGTCAAATTAAGCTAGTTTAACAAAATACGGCCTTTTGACTTATTTTAGTGTGTATGAATTTCAATAATAATTTATTTATTTTTTTATCCTATAATATCATATTATTATATTTATTACTTGTTCAACAAGTATTGAATCATCATAATACTTGATTTGACACTTCTTTCATCTTTTTAAGCTTAAAAAAAGCAAAAGGTTACTTTTTGGCACTACTCCCAAGGTAGCCAACCACTAAGGGGTATTTTTGTCATTTTTGATGTTATCTTACCTTTTTCTACTTAATTGTACTTAAATATTTACTTTAGGGCATCCATGTATCAAAATTAAAATTTTAAGACTTTTTGGTATATTAGGAAAAAAAATGGTTATTTTACCCTAATTATGAGAATTTTTGATTTTAGACCTAATATTTCATATTATTTACTTAATTTAGAATGTTTCAGGAGTTAAGGTTTTGTTACTTGAGTTTTGGACATTTTTAGGATTTTTAGATCGAACTTAGGGTTTTTGAATCGAGTTAGGATTTCGAACATCTTTCGTGCTCTATGGCCTCGTGAGCTATCCATCACTAATACTAGGGTTTGGGATGGGACTTTACACGGGTCATTATCAACCAAATTGTTACAATTAGGGTCCGAATCAGATCGTTACAAAACCTGACGACGAATGAAGAATTTTACGCTATAACTGTCATACATCGGTTTATCCAGCAGATTCACTTTCTCCATTAGCCAAACCTGAGAGAAATAAAAAAAAAAGGAGTTGAGTGAAAAATTTTGGGAGAAAAAATAAAAAGGAGAGCTAAACAAAAAAAATTGAGAGAAAACACAGAAAAAAGGAGAGCTGAATGGAAAAATTCGAGAGAAATATAGAAAATGGAGAGTTGAGAGACTACCTGTAGCATGAGAGCACTACCGGCAAAATAAGAAACACCACCAGTGTGGACTGCATCTAGCCCAAGCAATGTCTCGGTAAGAACTAATGGGACGCAGTCCTGGCCCTCGTGAATCTAGTAAGCCATATCCACCAAGGAAGAGCTAGCCCTGAGAAAGATGATCTGACTTCAACCAAACTATCGCATGATCCGATAGGGATAATAGAAAGTAGTCTGACACAGACCAATCAGCAGAACACGAAGGTGATCCATGGTGGTCAGAGTCATAGTAGGGATCCGGCACCAGGGGCACTGCCAAGTAATATCTGGGCCCGTCAGAGAAGAAATGTACTGTCGCCAGGCTGCCTTGGTGTTGCATATCTGATAGTAGGGGTAGTAAAGGAAAGCTGCAGCACTATGCCTATCAGTAGATGTTTTGTACAAGATTTAACTTCTCCATCAGCCAAATCTGTAACCAAAGATAGAATAGTAAGAGAAAAACCCTGTAGTGTGATGAAAAGTTTGGTGAAAAAATAAGATTTTGAGCTTACCTAAAGAAGTAAAGGGCTGCCAGCAAAAGTATTGGTCTCACCACGATGAACAGCATCTAGGCCCAATAGTGTCTCGGCTAAGATAAGTGGCATAAAGTCCTTCCCCATCCACATCTGACCCGCGATGTCAACCAGTGCGCAACTAACCCGTTCGTTAGAAGGAATGAGGAGATACTGGGCAAGGAGGCAGAAAAAAAGAGCATAACGTCGCCGTAGTTGAAAACCGAGGTCAGTAAGGTCACCAGTAGGACAAAATCTGTCAATGGTCCAGGGTATGTCAAGATAATCATCCTCAGTCAGAAGAGAGGCCTCCATCCTAGATAGATCACAGAGTTGTATCACCTGTTGACGAGTCAAAAGAAAGAAAGTGGGAACAACGACGGAGTTCCAGGGAGTCAGGTCCAAAATAGCAGCAAACTCCTCCACAGTAGGGCATAGCTCTTCAAGGCTGAACCAAAAGACGTGGGACTACAGGTCCCATAGTTGAGCAGCCGCTTTCAACAAAGGTCCATTAGTCTTTGTGGCCATGAAAGAAAATAAGGAGTTGATACCAAAATGGGCAAAATTTAAACGCTTAATATGGGAGAATGCCTCAACCCATGAAGAAAGGGGATTAGCCATCTGGGTTAGAAAAATAGAAAATGGTGCCTCCAGGGTTGTATTTATAAAGCATGAAAAGGCTGAAGAACAAAAAAGTAAAAAAAGTACAATCAAAGTGGCGACCGCCACCTTGGAGTTGGCGACTGCCAACTTGAAAGCGCACCGTACAGTGACATCATCCCTTTAACTAGGAGACCACCAGGTTGGAACTGGCGACCGCCATGTCAGAATTGATGGAAATGGAAACCGCCAGGTTAGATGTGGCGACCACCATGTTGATGGTGGCAGGTGTCGGTCAGTTTAAAGTTTCTATGATTTGTGTAAATTTTTTTTTTGCATATGTACAAGAAAGTTTGAGCAGCAAATAAAGGGCAGTCATACAAGCAAGCATAGAAACAAGTAAATGGCACGAAAACCCAAAAATACATCAAAAAGTGATCAGAGTAAAAATTGGGGCACTCAGGCCAAATAAACTAATAACAGGGGCATGCAAGCCCATAAATGTACCAAGTTGGGGCACGCAGGCCCGCGTAAACCAAAATGTATAATAAAGAAAGTGTATCTGGAAATAAATAAAGCTGGGGGGAAGCTCTCTCTCTCTCTCTCTCTCTCTCTCTCTCTCTCTCTCAGTCGTGCCTCGGGCAGACTCGGCGAGAGAAAGGATCGACCTCCTCTGAGCTGTCATCCTCAAAGAGTCTATCAAAATCGTCACTATCATCTCCGCTATCTAAAGAAGAGGATACAACTCTAGAGCGGCTCCGGGCAAAAGAGACAGATCCTCGAGAACAGGCTCTAGAAGAAGCAGCACGAGATCAACGACCTCGAGCTGGGACCGAAGCTGGAGGCAGAGCGGGAGCCTGAGGAGGTACTATGCCGGTAGCCAGTACTGGAGGCTATTAGAGGAAAATAAGGATCAGAGAAAAAAATAGAAAAGTACAGAGAAGCTAAATAAAGATATGAGATTCTCACGATGGCCACCGGTGTGAAGGTAATGCCAGTTGCTCGGATAGTGGCATCAATCTGTCGGACCAGTGCTCTCAGGTCGGTAACCATCAGCATAGTGCAGTCCAACCAAGCCTGATCAATCTACAAAGAGCAAAAGAGAATAGTTTAAGAAGATTGGACAAGTAAAACAGGACGTAACTAAAGGAAAGGTGGAAGACAAACCTGGCAGATCTCTACCCTGAACTCCGACGTCGGTGGAACAAGAACCGACAGAGGGATGGGAAAGCCATATGCCACAGTCTGAATCTCCCAGGGAATCTCTAGGCCCCTCATCCCTCTGGCAGCCTCATCAGCAGCTCTAGCAGCAGCTCCAACAACACTGGCCTCAGCAGCCTCTGGTGTTCGTCCCCACCTCCTTCCATCAGGGGCAGCCGGGCCAGGTCCTAGGGGACCCAGTAAATGTGCCCGGGCCCAGACAGTGTAGACCCCCTCCGGCACCAACAGCTCTGCAGCATGGTTCCCCACCATCTCTAGCAGCAAGTCGACCCGGCCCAGGAGATCGGTCCAGTGCATACAGACTGGAGGGGCCACTGGTATCCTGAAGTGATCAAGACTGAGTGACTGGTGAACCACTCACTCGCCAATATAGTACTCCCTACCAAATAAACCCTCTAGTAGGATTCGCCTCGATGTGAGGTCTCGGCTGCGCATTACGTCTACACCGGCCCAATCTTCTACCCCTCGCCAGACATTCCAGTGGACCTGTAACAGTTCAAAGTAAAGTGCAAAAAAAATAGTAAGTGGAACAGTATGATGAATAGAATATAGTGATGAGTATGCAGAGCAGAGGGCAATCAACGGTACAGTGCAGTAAACAGTGCAATGCAGTGAATAGTGTAGTGAACAGTATAATGCAAAAAAGTAATGTATAGCACAGTAAGTAGTAAATAAAGAAACATGGTCAGGGGTTAGTGGTCCAAAGACACCTGAAACAGGTCGATGTCCTTTCCCCTGGCCTTTTTCCCCTTTAGGCCTCGGGACCACCGGGCCACACGCGGAATGACTAAGGCGTCTGCCGTGGAGTTCGTCGGGATGTGAAGCCCGAGGAACTCGTAGGTCCACAGCTGAAGAAAAAAAAATGCCAGCAAGCAGATAATGGATTGAAGATAAAAGAAAGGAATGGAAAAGCACATAAACTAAATCATACCTCCTAAACCCTCCAGTATCCTCCTATGCTGAGCTCTTGGTGGAACCGGGTTAATGTTCACATGAAGCCGTAGAGAGTAGCCAGAGCAGCTCCTCCCCAGTCAAAAGAAGCAACCCGATCGAGACAAGCGAGTGTGCCCAAGTAAAGTAAATGAATAGTGTTCTCCTTGTTCGAAAACAAAGAGGTACCGAACATATACATCAGGAAACGCCGGGCAACCCACTCGAAGTGGCGGGGCTCGGTGCAGTGGAAATGTATGAATCGCTCGAAGAACCATGTGTATCTGATGCGATCTTTGTCCATCTGTGTAGGGATGGCTCTAAGAAAGTACAGCAGCGCGTCAACGAATCGAACGATGGATGGATCGAACATAATAAGAGCACCGCCAACCCGGATGCCCGTGATAAGGGAGAAATCAAGAGGCGTCAGAGTAGCTTCAAAGGTGGTGAAATGAAAGGTGTTGGTGGTATCCCACCACCACTCCACCAGAGCTGTCAACCATACCCGATTGTTGCTCGTCCTACCCAATAAGGGTATAAACCGAGCAAAGCTGGTGGCATCAATGATAGCCCAACTAAGAGTAGGGCGGGCATCGTACCACTCCAACACCTCCCCGGAGGCAGAACCTCCAAAACCTCTGATGTAATGGCCAGCCTGAAAAGAAGAAGACAAGAAGAAAATATATATAAGAGCAGACCAAGCTAGTGTTGTGCAAAGATATGCTGGAAGAAATAAAAAAAAACCTAGGTTTATGTGTGTGTGACGACCCTTCGGTTCCCTCAAGCCCTAGAAGCCTAGGCACTATAAAGCCCTGGTGTGCTAAGAAAATATTTCTAACCCTAGGTTCGTATGTGAGTGACGATCCTTTGGTTTTTGCACGTCCTAGTAGAAGACTAGGAGCCCCAAGCCCTAGAAGACTAGGCACCCTAAGCCCTAGTGAGCCAGGCAAAACTCTCAAGCCTTAAAAGACTAGGCACCCTAAGACTTGGTGCACTAGGCAAATCTTTCTAACCCTAAGTTCGTACGTGAGTAACGATCCTTTAATTTTTGCACGTCCTAGTAGAAAATTAGAAACCCTAAGCCCTGATGCGCCGGGCAAACCTCTATCATTTTGTGTTAAACAAATCATCAAAAATTTAAAAAAAATATTTTTGTTTTATCGCTTCTGCCCTAATTTTCTTTGATTTTCTAGTATTTTTCTTAATTTTATAGAATTTTTTTAAAAAAAAATTTACCCAAATGTTCTCTAAATACTACCCTAATTTGCTAGGATTTTTGAAATTTTACCCCATTTTTCTAAGATTATTTCTAATTTTGCTAAAAAAAGTTCTAAGAAAATTTCCTAATTTTCTAAACAAAATTTAAAATTCTCCTGATTTTCTAAGAAGTTCGAAAACTTTTCCTAATTTTCTAAGATGTTCTAAAAAAATTTCCTAATGTTCTAAAAATTTTCCAAATATTTTCGAGATTCTTAAATTTTCTAGATTTTTCTAAAAAAATTTCTTAAATTTTCTAGGATTCTCCCTTAATTTTCTAGAATTTTATAAAAAAAATTTCCTAATTTTCTAAGAATTTTTTAAAAATTTTCCTTATCTTCCTAAGATATTTGAAAGTTTTTTTTAAACTTTTCTAGAGCCTTTTGAAAAATTTTCTTAATTTTCTTTCTATTAATTCTCTAACAATTTTTTGAAAAATACCCCTTAAGTTTTGTGATTTTTTGAAAAAAATTTGCCTTAAATTTTAGAATTTTCAACAAAAAATTTCTCTACATTTCTAGAATTTTTGAAAATTTTCTTCCCTTAGATTTTTTATGTCTAGCCCCAAAAACAAAAACAAAAATTTTCTCCTTTGATTTTTATGTTTAGCGCTAAAAATAAAATAAACAAAAACAAACCCCTTAATTTTTTTATGTTTCTCATAAAAATAAAAATAAAAATTCAAACTTTTTATTTTGTGATTTTCGCTAAAATAATCTCCCTTTTTATTGTTTGAATCTAAAACCTTAAACCCTAGTGTCCCTACTGTTTTAATCTCCATTGCACAGGTACCTAAGCTAAGATTTTCAGTACAAATCTTACAGCAATCATCATCAAACATCATCATCATATCATATGAGGGATTCTAGGCATGCGTCTACGTTTGATATATCATACTTTGATCTTGAACAAATAAGTTTAGGAACTTAGCGATGGGTGCTGGCGAGAAATGTGTTGATCCAGCTCCCGAAGAAGGACATTAGCCACAATGGAGTCTGTGGGTGGCTCGTTTTGCCACATCCAACCCGGAACCAAGTGGTGGGGTGCTGGGGCGTAGGTGTGTGGATCGAAGGGTGCTGGATGGCCCTCCCCAGCATCAGGATCCAGAAAGTCGGCCATCTCGGCCTCAGCAGCAGCATCAACAGCTTTCTGTGCCTCGGCATCCGCCAGTGCCTCCTCCTCAGCTACTCGGCGAGAGGTACGCTCAACTTCAAGCACATTAGCATCCATCGCAGCAGTAGGCTGCGTGGTAGTAACCCCGCCAACAGAAAGGCTGGTGGTCGTGCCTCCGAGAGTCCGAATGACGGAGCTCTCACTCGCGAATGAGCCATGGATAACTCCCGCGATATCCTCCAGATGTCCGTGACCCGCTATGACAAGAAAAGCAAAGAGCAAAGAGAAGAAAGCTAAAGGACAAAGGAAAGCAAGAAGGGTTGAGAGAGAGCCAAGAGAGAGCAAAAGGTTAGAGAGAGTGAGATATGAGCAAATGAGCCCTCATCCGCGCTCCTGGAAGACCATATGCGCGCCTGGAGTTAGCGGTCGCCACTTCCAAAGTGGGCGACTGGCATGTATTTGAAATACCACATGGCGACCGCCATGTTGTAGGGTTTTTAAGACGGCGATCGCCATGTCAGACAAGTTTCGTCTTTGCAACCACCAGGTTTTCAAACATTCATATCATGTCAGTTTTTCATCATGACGTTTTAGGGTTTTTTAGGACTGCTTGGGTGAGTGTGTTTATTTTAATGTATTTATTTTACTTGTGTGTTGTGGTTATTTTTCTATGTCTTATTTTCAAAAATATTTTTGTTAGCAACATTAATTTCCAAAAAAATATTTTTCCTTAGAAATAATCTTCTTTTTTTGTGTGTTTTTCTAAAATCTAATCTTGGGTATTTTCCAAAAATACTTCAAGAAAACTTGTATTCGTGGCTATGACTTGGTTTTTAATTACTTTTATCTCTTACTCCGTCCCGAGTTTTTAGGTCTTGAGTCGACCTATTAATTTGTAGTTTTTCTCCCAATAAATTTAATTTTAAGCCGTGACTAAGCTTTTAATTATTTTTATCCTGAGATTCATTCCGAATTTTTAGGTCTTGACTCGACCTATTAATTCGTAGTTTTTCTCCCGATAAATTTAATTTTAAGTCGTGACTAGGTTTTAAATTATTTTTATTCCCAGATTCGTCCCGAATTTTTAGGCTTTGACTCGACCTATTAATTTGGTATTTTTTCTCCTCGGTCCTACTCATTACCCTAAACTGACTCCTCGGTCCTCCTCATGATCCTAAACTAACTTGTCAGTCCTCCTCATGATCTTAAACTGACTCGCGTTGTACATGTTTGTATTACGCTATACCTTCCATGCATCATGATTAGGCTTATTTTTCATCCTTGCATTTTGTCTCATGAACTACGTTTTGGTCTGATCCCTAACAAAGGGGTACGTAGGCAGCTCGATGGAAATGAGAGTATGACCAGTATCATATGCATGCCTGTGTGTTTATGGCCTAAAATTGACGGCTTAGTCAAATGGCTACTCTCTAGATCTTTGGTAAAACCTGCATCACGCATTTCTATGCAAGTTATATCAAAGAGGGGCAACTGTAGACACCTCAATTTGATCCCACCCAATCTTAGGCGAATCCGATGATGAAAACATCTGGAATGATGCCTTAGTACAATCCTCGGGAAATGATCCAAGCTCAGTATTTGAACCCAATCATCAAAACCTTCAAACCAGTAAAATCATCATTGAACCGCTACATTAAACCATGGGGTAGCCAACTCCATTGTGGCGACCGCCAATAGAACCTCTTGGAAGCTTCACCTTTTTGTGGTGACCGCCATGTCCATACCCGGCGACCGCTAACTCCAACCTGGCGACCGCCAACTTGCATAGTGGCGACCGCCATAAGAAGCTTCTGGAACCTTTTCAAAAGTGGCGACCGCCAACTCCAAAAATCCTAACGTGTCCTAGAACGTGTCAGCATCTCATTGGTTGAAGAATTCTATAAATACCGCACCCCCTTGTATGTTTTCAGGAGAGAGAATTTTAGAGAGAGAAGCTTACCGAGTAGCCGAGCAATTTGGAGCCCCGACGCCGAAGCCCTACCGAAATTCCGAGATCCAAACCTCTGACGCCAACATTAAAACCCTAGCTTTGGATCATCACCCGAGAATTGAACCATTGAAGTACATTTCGACTCGAGGATTCACTAGCAATCCAGGTATTCAGTTTGAACCCCTGGTCCTTCTAGCTCTATTATCTCTCTTTTGGAGTGATCGGGTTAAATTCAATTTCAATTCGCACGTTCCTTTCATTCATATAGTTAAATCTTGTTTATCATTTTATTTTGTTCTATGTAATTTGGTTACTTTCTTAGTTATTAATTTACACGCTCACACTAAGCGCATTATCTTTTCTTTCCATTTCATCAATTTAGTGCTAATATATTGACAATTACAACTTATTAATATTGTTAATTGTTATAATAAATGCATTTACATTTATGTGGATGTAGTTGTCAATACTACATTCACATTTAAGTTAAATAGTTGTAATTAATTATTTTTATTTTTCTCTAGTATTAGTTTAATTTTCTTTACTAGTATATTTCATGTTCTTTTTTTTGTTTTTCTTTTTTCCGTTAATGTAGTTTAATTTCCTTATAATGTCATTTTTCTTTTATAACCTAGATTTTTCTTTTCAATGTACCAATTTTTTTTCTTTTCTTTTATTGTAATATTAATGTCACTTTATTTTCTTAGCATTAATTTAATGTTATAGCACTTATGTTCTTCTCTTGTAATATTAGTATAATATCCTTTTCTAACATTTTATTAATTTAATGTCACTTTGTTTTTTTTTACTAGCTTCGTAATGTAGCATTTTATTTTATTAGTTTTACTTTTCTTATGAAATTTTATTTATTTTTCTTTTTTCTATAGTTTCATCTTCTTTTTATAGTACTCTTCTTTTTCTTATTCTATTATTTTTGCCCTTTTGCTTGGTCAAAACCCAAAAATCACAAAAAAAAAGGACTTTTAAGTTAACGTTTCCCTTTAAATGGAATTATAATTTTCTCTTTTAACAAAAGTTAAAATTCTATTATTCATTTTATTTCTTTTATTTTCTTCCACTTTATTTTCTTTTGTTTTGTTTTAAAATGTAAAATATAAATAGTTAGGTTTTCGTCTCATTTGTTTAATAGCATTTTTCAACTTTCTTCTTTTAGTATAAAATTCTTTTGAGAGCTTTCTTTTTATAGGATTTGTTATGCATTTTTTATTTTACGTTTCTTATTTCTTTATTAATTCAACATGATAATACTAACTTAGTTTATTTTGATAACATATATGTTTTGGTCATTATTATTTTTTTTTGAAATCGTGCTAGATTAGTTTAGCTTATCTTTTAAGTAATTCATGTTTAGCTAACTTTAGTAATTTCTAGTATTGTTTTTTAAAACTATGCTAGTTTAGGTTGTTTCAATAATATCGCATGAGGATGTGCTCCATGTATCATTTAGTTAGAAATTGCAGGCCGAAAGATTTAGGATTTTTTTTTAATATTTGTTTTATTTGGCGTTCTATGTACATATGTTATGTATTTTTTATATTTAATTTTGAATGTTCTCTCTTTGCCTCTATTTTCTTTATTTGCATGTATTTGAGAAATCATATTAAAAAATCAATTATGATTAGTAGAGGTCAACCTTATGATTGGATGAACGGGGTGCCTAATATCTTTCCCGATTCATACCTTAGCCCCTGTACCCTTTCTCTATGGTTAAATATTTTTTTTATTTTTCTCAAAAACTAAGTGATGACTTTATTTTTAACAAAAATGAGTTTTCAAAATTTGGCTTTCAATGCGTTAAAATATTTTTCAAACATCTTTTAATTTTCTTATTTTTGACCATTTTCAAAACCCCCAAAATTCTGGCACCACAGATACCCGTCAATTAAATTTAATTACTGACAATTTAATTTAATCGGCATCTTTAAAATTTCTGAAGTTCTTCCGCTTAACTTATTTGACCGTCGAATAATTAAATCCACCTGCAGGATTTGGTCTGGTCAAAACTTATAAACTTCCTTAAAGGGTATCGTCAATCCCGATTTATCGAAACGTAAATTCCGTCAATAATTAATATTCACTATATAATTAATACTGCTATTCAACTCATCAAGAATATAGACCCATATAAGATCGCACCCTTTAATGAGTCAAAATAATAAGTATTAAATATACACAAATAATTAATTATTTCAATATTAAGAGCATAACCATTCTCATAATAATCTTGAGGTGTGAATTAATTTATATACTCAGTATAAAATTAATTACCCCAATGTGTCCCATTTAATACACACAAAGTATACTAGCACAGAGAGTTAAAACAATAGATGACACTATTATCTATTCCCTGTAACCAACGCAGGCCTACTAAAATTCTATACTACAGTCGTACCGATAGTATGTCTATTTTCCTCTAAACTGTGAACAAAAACTCATATTTTGTAAGAACCTATAATCTGGTCTTCTGTGTGCAAGCCGTCCTCTATACACCATATTAAATACAGTACATAATAAAGAACATCCATGTATAACATTAAAGAAATGATATTGCACACATTGCACATTAAAATTCTCATAAAATGAAATTTTAATTTTATTAAAAATAAAATTAAATACTAAAATTAAAATAAAAACTATGGTTTTTAGTATACATCCCAAACATATCATGCCCTAGTGAGCTAAGCACCCTAATCCCCGGTGTGCCAGGTAAACCTTGTTTAAAACCCTAGTCATATGCGAAACATTATCTAGGTCTTAGGTTCATGAAACGACCCTTAGGTTTTCTAAAATCGTGGTGCGCCAAGCAAATCAAATCCTAATCATATGCAAAGCATTTTCTAGGTATTCCTAAGTTCAGACAGCATCTTAGGTCTAGCAAGCCCTAGTGAGCTAGGCACCTTAAGCCCTGGTGCGCTAAGCAAACCCTGTTTAAAACCCTAGTCGTATACGAAGTGTTGTCTAGATCCTAAGTTTGTAAAACGACCCTTATATTTTCTAAATCCCTAGTGCGCCAGGAAAATCAAATTCTAGTCATATGTGAAGCATTGTCTAGGTATTCCTAAGTCCAGACAGCGTCTTAGGCCTATCAACCCCTAGTGAGCTAGGCACCCTAAGCCCAGGTGCGCCAGGCAAACCCTGCTTAAAACTCTAGGTTTGTGAAACAATCCTTAAGTTTTCTAAAGCCTTGGTGCACTGGCAAATCAAATCCTAGTCATATACGAAGCATTGTCTAGGTATTCCTAAGTTCAGACGACGTCTTAGGTCTATTATGCCCTAATGAGCTCAGCACCTTAAGCCTTAGTGCACCAGGCAAGTCTCTGCCTGGAAACCCTTGTCATATGTGCAGCGTTGTGTAGGTTCTAGGCTCATGAGATGATCCCTAAGTTTGCTAAGTCTTGCTCCTTAGGCACTTATGCGTTTTGAAACCCTAGTGTTTTAGGCATCCTAAGCCCTATTCCTTTTTGGCATCTATGTTTAAAGTCCTACCTCTCATACACCCGTGATCTAAATCTTAATGTCTTGTTCAAAATCTCCAATTGCTTAGGTAACCTATCTAGTCCGCAGTCCGATGTCCAGGTTTATCCTTTTCAATTGGTATGATTGAATGATTGTTACATATCCAGTTTATTAACAAGTTTTAATTGCATGTCATGTTTTAGCTGGGGAAATCGCAGACATCCATCGCAAGTTACGGGGGATCCTAGACATGCAATTATGTTTGAGAATGGAACTACAGCATGTTTCAACATTCTGAATTGAAGAGAAGGAGAAAAGAGGACTTACCACGAGAGGATAACGAGAAAGGTGGTCATTAGGCTCACGAAGTAAGACATCAGTAGCGATGGCAATAACAAGGGGCTCGTATCTCCACATCCTGCCATGTCTCAGACGATGCAGCACCAGGGCGTAGTCAAGTGGCTCAAAAGGAGCAGGGATGCCCTCGCCGGCGTGTGGATCGAGAAAAGTAGCAATCTCAGCCTCAACAGCTGCTTGATCTGTAGCCGCCTAATCTGCAGCTGCCTGTGCCGTTGCTGTTGCTGCTGCCTGCGCCGCTCTATCCTGATCCTCAACTACACGAAGTAAAGTCCTCTCAGCCTCAGTTGCAAGTATATCTATCGCCCCCATAATAGTGGAGGGCTGAGGAGTGGAGGTGCCACCCGTCGGGATGCTAGAGTCAGCACCTCCAATGACGCATATGGTAGAGATATCTGTAGCAGAGGGGCCTCATTGCAGCCCTAGATTGTCATCTCCATGGCCCTGGCCCACCATGAACAGGAAGGGAAGAACAAATAACTATGTAAACATCATGCGCGTCAAAGAGAGCAAGCCAAAAACTAAAGAAAAGTTGAGAACCCGTCGAAAACCAAGAGGAACCCGAGAGAGAGTTTGAGAGAGATCGAGGGAGAAGAGAGAGAGTGAGAGTGTAAGAATGAGGGATGCCTCGTGCGTCCTAGAGGCCCTTATAGCTCTCGGATATTGCGGTCACCACATCCAAACCCTGCGACCCCAAGGTTTTTCAATCATCACATCGCGACCGCAAGCTCCATTTGAGAAGATGCTCATGGTCGCCACCTGTCTCAGTTGTCATATCAAGACCTCGACCTCCGAACCATGCGACCGTGAACTCTGAATTGCACGGGGTCGTGTTTTGAGGATCATGATGACGTTTTAAGGTTTTTAATGTTATTAGAGGCTTGTTTGGGTGTTGTTTTGGGTTTTTAAATATAATATTAAAATCTTGACTCGACTTTTTAATTATTTTTGTCCCGTGTCTGTTCAAATTTTTAAGTCTTGACTCGATCTATTAATTTGTGATTTCTTCCCGATAAAAATAGTTTTAAAGTCTTGACTCGACTTTTTAATTATTTTTGTCCCGTGTTTGTCCCAAATTTTTAGGTCTTGATTCAACCTATTAATTTGTGATTTTCTTCCGATAAAAATAATTTTAAAGTCTTGACTCGAAGTTTTAGTTATTTTTATCCCGTTCTTGTCCCGAATTTTTAGGTCTTGACTTAATTTATTAATTTGTGATTTTCTTTTGATAAAAATAATTTTAAAATCTTGACTCGACTTTTTAATTATTTTTATCCCGTACCCGTCCTAAATTTTTAAGTTTTGAGTCGACCGATTAATTTATGGTTTTCTTCTAATAAAATTAATTTTAAAGTCTTGACCCAATTTTTTAATTTTTCTTATCCCGTCCTCGTCTCGAATTTTTAGATCTTGACTCAACCTATTAATTTATAATTTTCTTCCAATAAAAATAATATTAAAGTCTTGACTCGACTTTTTAATTATTGTTATCCCCTTCTCATTTCAAATTTTTAGATTTTGACTCGACTTATAAATTTATAATTTTCTTCTGATGAAAATAATTTTAAAGTCTTGACTCGACTTTTTAATTATTTTTATCCCGTTCTCATCCTGAATTTTTAGGTTTTGACTCGACCTATTAGTTTGTGATTTCCTTTCGATAAATAATTTTAAAATCTTTACTCGATTTTTTAATTATTTTTATCATGTGTTCATTCTGAATTTTTAGATCTTCACTCGACTTGTTAATTTGTGATACTTTTCTAGTTAAGATAATTTCTAAGATCTTGATTCGATCCTTTTGATTATTTTTTTCCAGTCAAGTTCTTAGATTTTGACTCGATCTTTGGCTTATTTGCTCGTCTGTGCCCTCTTTAAATCTTGACTCGATCTTTAGAATATCTGTTGATCATGTTTAGCATATGAATCATGCTTTGCATTGGTTTCAGAACTATATTTTGGTCTGATCCTTAGCAAAGGGGTACGTAGGTAGCTCGATGGAAGTTCAGGCACGACCACCATCATATAAATGCTTGTGTGTTTATAGCCTAAGATTGACAGCTCGGTCAAAAAGATGATGTCTCTAGGTCTTTAACATAACTAGCATCATGCGTTGTTGTACGAGTTGTGTCAAAAAGAGGCAACTGTAAGCACTCTAATTTGACCCCGCCGAATCTTAGGCTTATTCAGGTGAGTCTAATGACAAAAATTGAGTGGAATGATTTCTCTGAATGATCGATGGGAAGCAATCCAAGTCCAGTATTCAAACTAAATGATCAAAATTCTCAAACCATTGAACCAACAGTCACCAAACCTTGCGACCGTGCCATTCTACCATGTGACTGTGACAAGAATTTCTTGGAAACCTTAGCAAAGGTCACGATCGCACCCTTCAAACCTCGTGACCGTGCACTCCATTGTCGCGACCGCTATATGAACCTTGTGGACACCTTACCCCTGTGAACGGTTGCATGCTTTAACCACATGGTCGCAACATTCAAAGGTCGTGACCACCAACTCCAAGGAATATGACGTGTCCTAGAACATGCCAGCACCTCATTGGTTGACATATTCTATATAAATGTACCTTTAGTACAATTTTTTAAAAAAATGAATTCTAAACATCGATATTCTGTCAATCAATTTACTCATCCCCTAACCCATGATGCTGCCCTTTTACTCTCGAGTACTGGAATTAGAGCATTCCCGGGCGATCGGAAGAACGACTATTGCATTCCCACGACTTGAGGATACACTTGGATACCACGTTCCAAGTATATTTGAACGATCCCTGACACTTCCCTCTCCACACCTTCTATCCTCGTCAAGAGGTTGGGTTAAATTTTTAATTTCAACATTGTTATTTGCATGTTTATTATTTTTATTCAACTTTTTATTTATATGTTTTAGTCGCATATTTTCATATTTTGATTTCATTTTATCATTTCTATCGTGCTATTCATATGTCATTCTCCTCATTCGTAGTTCGTAGTTCATTTTCATAGTTTGCTGCCATTGAATTTTGACATCTCAGTTACCACGTTTGCATGTTTAATTGTTGAATGCTTAATTCTAGGATTTTAGTTAGTATCAACTTTTTTATGATTTCATTGTGTTTTGGTTAAAGTAATCATAATATGTTTCTGTAATCATGTTTTATATCGTAGATGCATCGCACATTCACACCCGAACACACTGTTTCTTAAAATTCATCAAATAGTGCTTACATTCCTTGCGGTCGCAATGATCAATATTGTGGGCGCAACATTCTGGCACTTACATCCTTGCGGGCATAACATTTTGGTCTATTTTCCTTGCGACCGCAACCTTTGTAGGTTACAGCCACAACCTTTTTGTCATTTCCAGTAACTTAATTTTGTTGTTTTAGTATTCTGTTGATAGTTTTTGATGTCCAGTATGCAGTCTATAGTGCGGTTTTAGCATTGAATCTTTAGAACTGTTTTTTCTTTGTTTAAACATATGTTATGTCTACTATGCATCATTAGTGCTATTTAACATGATTAAGGTTTGTTAATTTATTTTAATGATTTTACACTTTGCTTATCACATGCAGCTTTCATCATATATTCTTTAGTATAAATTTTGCATGCCTTAGGACATAGAATTTCTTTTTATGCTTTGTTTTGTGTTCTATATATTGGACGCAAAACTGCCAATATCATTACTTTTGTAAAACGATTTTTCGATAAAAATAACTGGATGGACAATTGCCGAAACGAGCTCTAGATAAAACTTTTAATATCGAACGATCAAAATAAAATCCGTGCCACCACAGTTAATTTAGATGAATGCCTTTTGGTCGATTCTCTAACTACAAACTTTTGAATCGAGTCAAAGCTCCTGTCAGACCTTCTACTGTATTCCCTTATGCGATTTCCAAACATAGTGTGGGCTACGATCTTTTGAGAACTCATACTGGCAGAACCTGATCAACTTTAGTCATGAAGATGAGTTATGAATTTGGTTTAGCCTATCCGCATATTTATAGGGCTACAGCAGGGACCTATTTAGTAATTATAATGAAGACTTCTAGTGTAATCCAGATACGTATTCAGTAATTTCTGCAATTATGAAAATCTCTTAGCGGTATCTGTAATTATCAAAATATTGCAGCGATTTCTACAATTTTCATAAATCACTAAATTAAAGGTCACACCACTAAAAAATTATAACTGCACTCTAAGTCATAATCTCAAGACCATCTTGCATTGAGCTCATGTTATTAAATGTTTAACTCATCTCCACGCGTTAAGATTCTCGATACTCATCAATTAAATTTAATTACTGAAAATTTAATTTAATCAGCATCTTTAAATTTCTAAAACCCTTCCGCTTAACTTATTTGACCGCCGAATAATTAAATCCACTTATAAAGTTTTGATCGGTCAAAACTTATAAGCTTCCTTAAGGGAGTATCGTCAATCCCGATCTATCGAAACGTAAATTCTATCAATAATTAATATTCACTATATAATTAATACCGCTATCCAACTCACTGGGAATATAAATCCATATAAGATCGCACCTTCTAATGAATCAAAAAACAAGTACAAAATATACGCAAATAATTAATTATTTCAGAATTAAGAGCATAAACACTCTCATAATAACCTTAGGGTGCGAAGTAATTTATATAGTGAGTATAAAATTAATTACTCCAATACTTTTTCAATACACAAAGTGTACTAGCACAGAGAGTCGGAACAATAGACGATGCTATTATTTGTTCTCTATAACCAAGACAGGTCTACTTAAAACTTGTACTACAGTTGTACCGATGGTAAGTTCATTTTCATCTAAACTATAAACAAAAACTTGTATTCTACAAGAACCTAAAATTTGGTCTTCTGTGTGCAAGCCGTACTCTACACACCAGATTAAATACTGTACAGAATAAATGGCATCCATACATAACAAACCATTAAAGAAATGATATTGCATACATTACTCATTAAGATTCTCATAAAATAAAAAATTAATAAAATTAAATACTAAAACCAAAATAAAATTCATAATTTTCGGTATACAACCCCAGTGCTATATACCTGTGCTACGCTATTTTCTTATTTGATTTCAATTGTTCTCTCTTTGCCTCTATTTTTTGTATTTACATGCACTTAAGAAATTTAATTAAAAACCAATGATGATTAGTAGAGATCAACCTCATGATTGGGCGAACGGGATGCCTAACACCTTTTTTGATTCGTACCTTAGCATCCAAACCCTTGTTTTCTCAGGTTAACATTTTAGAGATCAGTGGTTCCTTTTTATTTTTCTTGGTTTTTCTCAAAAATCAAGTGGCGACTCCAATTTTTAATAAAAAGGTTTTTCAAAATCTTTTGATTTTTAAGGGGTTAAATGCTTTCAAAATAAGTCTTGAATTCCCTATTTTTTAACCAAACCCTAAATCCTGGCGCCACAGAAACCGGTCGAGCAGACAAGCAGCTGAGAAGTTGCTAAGGCCTTGGTTGGGATCTTGTTAGCCCAAACAATCCTGAGGCCGATTGAGCTATCAGGCGGCTAAAAACTTGCTAAGGCCTCAGTCGGGCTCTTGTTAGCCCAGACCATCCTCAGGATGACAGAGTTTTCAAGCAGTTGGGAAATTTGCTAAGGTCTTAGTCAAGCTCTTGTTAACCGTGCAAAACCCTGCTCCCATAAGGCACCAAACCTGTACAAAGGGATGTGATCCCATCGTAGGGCGGCAGCGAAAGAGAAAGGCAAGGGATGAAGATATTAAGAGACCAAACAAGAACTTTTAAGTAATCACAACGCCTTAATGTCAAAAGAGGTATACATGAGTCACTAGCGATTCGCCATCCCAAGGTCATACATTACTTCTAAAACATCAAAACAAAAATTTCAGGATCTTACTAATGAAGCTCTACCAAAACTAAAAACTAAACAAAAGAAAATTGAACCAACACAATTTCTAACACCAGAACCAAAACTACTCGACGACACCTATGGAGGACCAACTCCTAGCCGTTCCTGGTATCTACAATCACAGAGATTACAGAAGAGCGCACTTAGTATTATCATGAACGAAAAATACAGTTACATAGTTAAGGATAACTGAAAAATCATTCTAAAAATAATTTATCACATTTTTCATGAAAATATAGAAACTAATGCATTTTCTTGTGAACAAGAAAATCTCATAGATTATATGGAACATTCTCAGTATTGCAAACAGAAAATATGTTCCTAGCTTAACCACCACAAATTTAAAACGCATAACCACTTTCTCAAATATAGACTCAAACCTCAACAATGTACAAGTAGTCGTCAACCTCACGACCAGGAGTTTCGACGGTACCGTAACCTCAATTCTCAATGCACGGATAGCAACGTAATGGAATGGGGATCACTCTCCACCAAGCACGAGTGGTATGTGCCAAAACCTGGAACTCAACCCAAAACCCTTTAAGGCAAAACCCCCCGCTTAACGGGACACCTCCCCTATAGGGATAAATGAAAAATCCATAGTTGGATAACCTCCTTCAGAACGGCATATAAAAAGGCCAGAAACCCTTGTAACTTGACACTTTGGAACAACTACACAACATTAACCATACTTTCATAGTAACATCATGCTAGCTCAGAATATCATGGATAACACACTTTAATTAAAAACATCATGGCTTTTGAAAATAACAAGTTCATGCAATCATCAAACTGGTCATAGTTCAAAACATGTGCTTCAAAGCATTTTTAAGCATCATTTATATAAACTCAAGTTCAAGATAATGGCTAAGCACTCTCACCTTATCTTATATGTATACGAACCAAGCCTTTGTCAACGAGCTAGCTTGCTCCTTGGGTAACAAAACTTTCATGCCTAGCAAGCAAACATGACTTAACCGTCAACACGGAGTTCTACCCCTCTTAGAACGTGAAGTACTAAAACGATTCTGACCATTGAATGTTTTCTTAATTTTAAGGACTATGGTAACAGTTTAGACAAAACGATTCTACCCCTCTTAGACTTGGAGTTGAATTATTATTTTTGGTGACAGTTTAGACAAAAATATTCTCTACAACTTTTATATTTTACACCAAGGCCAAAACCTAAGGCAACTAAGTGGAAAACTTGGCAGAAACGAAAATGGTTCAGCACCTGCTCAAAGAATTGATTAGAAAAGTGTCTTTGTTGGTCTCGGTTTTAGGGTATCATATCAAGTCCAAATAACGTAATTTTTGCGTATATTCTAGTTTAACATGTTCCCTACAAGTTTCATGTTTAGATCTAAGGGTAGTTATTTGGAACAAGTTAGACCTTTTAGCCATTGTAGAAAATAGGTTCTGTCAGCCTCCAAAACTCAGAAGAGCCAATTTTGAACAGAGGGTTTGAAATAGTTTTAGGGAATCATCCCAAGGCTTTAAGGTCTGATTTTTTGGAAGAAAGTACTTCAATATGTTATCTACAAAGTTCATGTAGACCACTGTTGGAATAGATCACTAAAAATAGGAGATTTAGGCTACACACAAATATGTGACAGAAGTGTCCCTTGAGAGTTGAAACACAACAGAGAGTTTCAAAGGGATTTTGACCTATCAAAGCTCATTATTTTGTGCTCATGTTTGGTGGGTAGCTCGATACACATGTTTTCTACAACTTTCATGTTTTGACCAAAACTCGAATCTCATTTTAAACTAGGGTTGTTAGGTTTTCATTGTTGACTGGTTTCAAACCAACACACTTTGGTAGAATTGCAATATCTCGAGTTCTACTTACTCAAATGAGTTCAAACAAAATTTGGATGCAATTTAACACAAAACCTAGGTCTGGATATAAAGAAAACGCTTATATCATTTTTCTACATTCAGTTATGATATTCCAAATATCAGGGCCGAAATTTCAAAACTCCCAAAACTCAGGCCTATTTTGATTCTAGCCTCTTAGTGTCAAGTGTGTAAGTTTTTTACCCATTTTCT
>JAOTRH010061547.1:0-18574 GCA_034768845.1 Heliamphora exappendiculata
CGTTCAATGCAACCTTCAATAATTTAGCAGCAAACAGAATTTAAAATGCAGAGAACTAATATTTTGAAGAAGCTCTTGTCCTCCGAATTTAGGTGCGTGGGACAAAAGGTAGATTGTTCGTGAATCGACCTTGCCTTATCTTGTCTTGGTTTAGAAATGCGCAAGCAAGTTTTGGTGTACAAATTGAAAAATTATTAGTATTATTTAAGATGACGTCTTGATTAAGAACAGAAATTAAATTTTTAATATATTAAGACTGGTTTAGTCTGCCGGATGAAATTAAATTGAATATGATAAATAAATAATAATGTGAGTTTTATATGTTTTTTAATACAAAAAATTATGATATAAATTATATGTATAATAAAAAATTTAATTTATATTTAGTTACGATGAAATAAAGAATTATATAAGAATTGTAGAGTCATTTTTATAATTACATAAAAAAAAAATAATATGAAACTTAGTACTAATAATACTAATGAACTAATATTATTATGAATGAGTTTATTACTAATCCGGCATTTGTTTGATTATTACTCTCAATCTCGCAATGCAAATACAGAATAATTAATCTTAGCAGACAAAATTTAATTTACGAGTCCTGTGTTTCCTAAATTAATCTGGTCCTTTGCTAATCTCACAATCCAAACATGGATAGAGTATTGGGTTTATTGAATAAAAAAATAAATAGTTAATGGTTAATATTGGCCATGTTTGGCATAAAACTTTGAATAATTACACTTAAACTCCCTAAATTTTTATTGTATATCACTGTATACTATTTTATTTTTATAAATCATGCTGCACCCCCTGACAGGTGACATCCTTACTGGAGAATTCAAAAAGACCATGAAACCCCCAACCCTAGCTTCTCTCAAATCCCCTCTGCACCCATCCAGCCCCCTATTTTTTCATCCGAGCCACAACAAAATCGATGTAGGCATAATCTCCAATGCCCTCTCTTTTCCCATTCGTTCATAATCTTTCTTTCCAGCAAGCAGCTCAAAGATATTTGGAAGATGCAGTTGCAGTGTGTTAGGCTAAGGATTTTTAATTAGATTTTGATGATTTTTATAATTTATTTTTTTAATTAAAATAATTTTAAAAAATTATATTTAATTATTTCTAAAAAGGTAAATGTTGACACCGCATGACAAATGAATCGACACCTTATGACATTTGTGATGACTCTTTACATCAAATGGGTTGACACTTAGTGTTCTGAATAAGAACATTTGGTGTTGACACAAATTAGTATTTGAGTCGACACTTTAAGGCAAAGTACACTTGAAACTCTCAAGTGTGTCGACACCATTGAGAAATTGAGTCGACACCCTAATATCTTTGTCTAAGATATTTTAGGAATTCAAACTAGTCGACACCAAATGATTTTTGATCGACACCTTCAGTATTGGACCAATATTCATTTTGATTCGACACCAAAGTATTTTGATTCGACACCAAATGATCATTCGGGTTCTAAATTTCGAGTTTTTGGGTTGATACCAAATTCACATGAGTCGACACCAAAACACCATCCAAGAAACAAAATGAGTTGACACCACAGAAAAATGGGTCGACACTAGAACTACAAGTCATTTCCCGATTCCAAGTCAACAAGGGTCGACACCAAAGTTTGTTGAGTCGACATAAATGTTTCTTTCGAAAGCAAGAATTTTGGGTTGACACTAAACGAAATTAAGTAGACACTAAAACAGCCGAGACTTTTTGAAAGTTTTTGAGTCGACACCAAACGAAGATGAGTTGACTCTAAAAGTCCCAAGACTAACTGTAACTTTCTAAATTGACACCAAACGATTATGAGTCCACACTAAAGTCTCACTTGAAAATTTGAAGAAATGTACTAAGTCGACACCAAATGATTTATAAGTCGACACCACGATCTGGGTGAGGTAAAAGTAAAATTAGGTCGATACCAATGAAGTTCTGAGTCGACACAACCACTTGAAGAATCAAGCCCTAGATATTTTGTGTCGACACAAAATGGTTTTGAGTCGACACTTCTGACAGATTTCAAAACTCACGCTGGTTTCAACAGTTAAATTTTAGAGCATTAATTTCCTTTACCAACCTACTAACGGTCATTTACTTCAGATGGCTATATAAGGAGTTAATTTTCAGAGTTTTAAAAATCTGAAAACTCTTCTATTGCTTGAATTAAAAGCTCAAAATTTTTAAGAAAGAATTTATTGCTCATTTACTCCTCTAATCGATTATCACTCTTTCTTGTTCATTTATTTCCAATCATTTGTAAAGAAAGTGAGTTAGTGAATCTTTGATTCTCACATTTATTGTATTAGAGGGTAAGTCACCATTGATCATTTAAGAGAGTGAGTGATCCTCTTTAAAGAAGAGCTCAAGAGAGATTAGAAAAAATAAAAATTATTTTGTAAGATCTTCTTGAGACTGTAAAAGATTTTTGAATGCGCATGTGAAGTATTTGATCCTAGTGGATATTCTCAAGGGAAGTTTTGAGAAGTGGACATAGGTTTAAAAAAAACCGAACCACTATAAATTTTGGTGTCTGGTTCAATTTTTCTCTCTAATCTCTTTAAATTTTTGCTGTCATATATATTGCTATATCTGTTTGAAAAATTAAAAGGTTTTGAAATTTTTTAAAAATTTTGTTATTATTTTTTTAAAACCCAATTCACCACCTCTTGAGTTGTCTAAACTATCAATTAGTATTAGGGTTTGAGCTCTTATTTTTAACCCCAAAATCACTATTCCCATTCCAAAATCACCATTCAAATCACATTTTTCCTCCCAAAACCACATTTTCACCCCAAATTTCAACAGAATGGTGGTTTTGGGGTGAAAAGTGTGATTTTGAGGGAGAAATGTGATTTGAAGGGTGGTTTTTGGGGTGAGAATAGTGGTTTTTAGGGTGGGAGGGGTAATTTTTGTTAAATTTTAATAAAAATTTGAACAGTTTGGTGCGATTGATGTTAAAAATTAAATCTCATGGGAGGTTAGTGTAATTTCAGAGACCACATGGGAGGTATCTATAATAAGCTTAAACCTCAGGGGAGGTAAATGTAATTATCCATATTAAGAACTATTAATTACTCTAATATAATTAAAAAATTTTAAAAATAATTTGTAATAATAACATAATTTAAATTAAAATTTAATTAAATTAGAGGGTTAAAGTAGAATTAACCATAACAATTACTTTATAAAATTTTTCAAATTTTATATAAATATCATTTTGTGCATTCACCTAGAAATTTAAAAAAAAAAAACAATAATAGAAAATATAAACATCTCAGCTTCAGCTGAGATGTTTCTGGAGACAACCAATAATAGAAAAGAGAGAGAGAGAGAGAGAGAGAGAGAGAGAGACGAAGCAGAGAGCACGCCAGTTGCGCGCAACCATCCGCCATTGCCGTGATCCGCCGTTCTTGCCACCGTCGGTGCCACCGACCACCACCACCCGTTGCCAGTCCCTCTCATCTTCTCTCTCTCGGTCCATCTCTCACGGCCCATCACTCTCGATTTCTCTTTCCCACATCTCTCAGCTCCCTCCATGGAAGGAGATCCAAAAGCTTGGATCTTGCATCCCTCTGGAAATTTGTGAGGCTAACACCATATTAGGGGCAAACAAACAAGGCTTGATGAAATCCAAAACCTCCCATGCCTCAGCCGTGGCTAATTTTCCCCTCCCTAGAAGTATCAAGATCCTCTTATTCTGTTCTAATTTGTCTTGTTTCGTTGGGTTATAATTTGATAATTTGGGAGACTCTTCTAAAGAGTTGGAAATTAGAACAAATCGACGAAAGCCCTAAAATTTCCTCTCACCTCAGCACTTATCTCATTTCTTCTCTTCTTGTTGTTTCTTTTGCTTCCATGGAACAAGTAAGGCTCGAACCCTAACCGTTTCTTATAAATTAATCAAGTAATTGTCAAAATTGGAAGTGACGGAGTGAGATTCAAGTCGCCCCAAATCAAGAGCTGAAGTCCACTGGTGACCGAACCTAAGGGTTTTTGGAGTAGTGGTGCAATCTGACATTGTGAGGCTTCGACAGTAAGATTTAGACTAATTTTGGTGTTCTGAAATGATTTGGATTGAATTTGATTAAAACCATTTTGATATGGGTTTAGCTAATCAAGTAGAAATTCTAACTAAAGGTTTTGGGATTCTTGAAGTTCAGATTAATGTAATCTGGTTGCTAAGGTGTTGTTTCAAATTCTTATGGATGATTGAACAATATAACCTAACTATTGTGAATGAGAGGGTTAAGAACTTCAATCTAGTTCAATAATTTGTTGAAGGAAGAATTGGTTTCCATAATGTGTTGAAATTGCAGTTTACCTTGTGAACTTTAAATTTTGAGAACTTGAGCTACAAATGTGGTTTAAATCAGGAGTTAATGAGAGATGTCACAATAAACGAATTTGAGTGTTGAGTTTGAGTCCTATGCGTGGGATACATACATGTAATTAAATGTTCATTTGGGTTTCAATTTAAATTTTGATGGTTAGTGATCTGTGAAGCAATTTATAGTTTAATTGTAGACAAGGAACATAGAAATAGGTAACATGAATCTTGTAATTTGAAGAATTAAGGAATTAAGAACAAATTGCCAACTAGAATTTAAACAATGAGAATTTTGGTCCAAACCCTAACTTGATTTGGAACTTATTAGTTTTAGAGAATGCTGATGTGGGAGAGGGATAGATAATAGAAGAAATCACGACTAAATTCAAAGGATTTGACAAAATGTGAAAAAATGGACTTTCATTGTAATGTGCAGACTAAAGTATTTTAAGTCGTGAGATTTTAATTCTCCTGTGAGCTTGGGTTAACAATCTAGCTTGATCCAGGAGTTGACAAGTAATCTTTGATTTCATGATAAGCAAGAAAATATATTTAAATTGAACTTTAAGTGAAATATTTGAGTATGTAACTTATGAATTTGTAAGTTGTAAGCTAAAGTAATAATTAAAAAAAATAAAAAAAATAACTTGGGAAGATTGTGGTAATCTTAGCAAATTTACGATCGACGTAATATGGTTATTTGTTGAATTTAATTTGTATCTTGGATTGAGAAAATGTTAATGGGGGCTTGTGATTTGATGAGATTTGAGCTGCAATTGTCTTTGTAACAAAAAAAGATGAGTTTAGGCTAGAATGTCTAATTTATGTTCTCAAATTGGTTAGTTTTTGGATATAGAATTGAGTTCTAATTTGAAATAGAAACCTTTAATTAGTGAAATCAGGATTTAAAAATGTGATGGGTTTTTTGAAAGGAAAAAAAGGTAAACGTGGTTTGAGACGTGATGTTAAATTGGGAAATGAAATAATATAATAGTGAAAGAACGTGGTTTCTTTTAATATGAGATTGAATCATCAAAAGATAATATTGTGAGTTTTAAGTTAAATCTAGCTGACAGGTCATCTTAGAAAATGAGCTTAACATGGACTTTAGAAAGGGTTAGCAGAACTATATGATTTAACTTATTGATATATAACTTGCGTGTTAAATTGATAATTTAAATGAGACATTCGGAGAATTGTAAAGACACTAACAAATTTCATGGCTTACAATCTTGAATCCTAGAAGACAAATCTGGATCTGTATAATTGGATGAGACGTAAAAGTTAGAAATTGGTGAATAATTGTTCGAACCTTGTGATGTAATGAATTATGTGCTTAATGTCGAATTTATTTCAAAGGCGAGTAAGTTGAGAATTAATTGATGAAAAACATAAATAAGATTGTGTTTCGAACCTATTGTATTGAATCGATGGCTAGACCATTGAAACTCTAAACCATTAGAAACTTAGGTTATGATGTTTAGTCCCAATTCATGAAATTGATGGGTAAAGTTAGACTATATGAATGAGATAATTAATTTGGATTCATTAAAGTATTACTAGAGCTTCATGATTGATTCGTTTGAAAATGGTGAATTGATTTGACACTTTAATTGAAGAAAGTCAAAAAATTTATGACATGTAATCTTACTTGTTAAAGTGGGTTGTATGTCGTTGGTATGAAAATATGAAACATGATATGAAATTTATATTATTAAAATGAGAAAGGTGAAACATGGTTTGAGATATGTGATATTGATTTGAAATTAGTATAATATAATGATTAATTGGTTAATGTGATTTGCAAACTCGAATTGGAATCAACCAACGGCATTGATATGAATAATGATGTTCGTTGATGGTATAATGAAATTTGATGAGTTGGATGGATATGTAATAATTGTGTTAATTGATAATATAGAATTGAAAATAGAATGATATAACAATTGTGAATGAGAAGGAATATTACGTAAATGTGAAATTAGATTGGGGAGATGATCTCCCGGTTGTTATGAATATTGATATGATTAATTGAATATAGAACCAAGGATGGTTGATGTGATAAGTTGGGTTTGACTAGCTTTGCGGTGAAAGACTGAAAACTTGCGCAAGTAGGGTGCCTTACCCATCGGGTTAGTTCCCAAAAAGGTGTACATGGGTTGCCTACCTGTCGGTGTTCATTAGGAAAATCGAAAAAGGCAGCTGTCGTGATGAGTTATAGAGCTATCCATTTGTTTATGGCTTCGCGTAGTCTATTGGGAGAATAGGGAGGAATTTCTATAAGCTGCACTCGACGTCGATTCAATATGGGATTAATGGTATGAAATGAAAATAAGAATAACAGTTGGATGAATTAGAAAGAAAGATAACGAGAGAAGAATGTAACTAATGAAAAAGAAGAAAAATAAAATAAAATTGCAATGAAAATTTAATTGATAAACAATACACTGAAGTGAGTATAATGATAATATAAGGTTGGAATAGTTAACAGATAAATTAAGTGGAAGAGTTAGTAAATTTAAAACTAAGGAATCACAATGAATTCATATATCTTTGAAGTTTACATTAACTGAACGTATACGTGAATCGTGAAATAAGTAAAAAGAAAAAATAAAAATGATTGCATAATATCATGTTCATTTACACATCACAAATCGTGTATTGCACTTTCTTTAGTCTTTATTCTACGAGTTTCGGCTCACGCTTGTGGTTACAAATTTTTTTGCAGGTTCAAGTGAAATTGACATGCTGACGAAGATGTTTAATCTTGAGATGAATTTTGAAGGTGAATGAGGGACACTTATGTTTACATTCATGTTTTGTAAATTCAAATCTATATATCATTTGTTTGTAACTTGTAAAGATGGTGGATGATTATAATAATTCTGAGAATTGTACTAAGTCTTAAATGTATAATGCATGGTTGTGATACATGTACGTTTCTCATTATTGTAGATTTTTTTTAATAAATAGTTTTGACTGTATTTTGGGACCTGAGATCCAGACGGTACCTGTGTATGTTTTATTATTTGGATTTAACAGGTGAAAAAAATTGGTGATAGTTTGAAAAATAGAGGAGACTGTGTCGAATTTTTTTAAAAATTAGACTATGTATATTTTGGAGTTTTGGATACATTATAGTAATTTTGGTTAAAGGAATAATGAGTTAGCAAGTGGGGATCACGCTTCTCGGATTTGAGGGTGTGACATAGAATGAGAATCTACATTCAAGCCATAAACTATGACTTTTTGAGGGTTATTATAAATGGATCTAAAAGACCTACCAAGACTGTTGAAAGGGCAAATGTTCCTAAATATGAGAGTGAATGGATTGAGACTGATATAAAAAAGATTCAAAAAAATGCTAAGGCTATGAACCTTCTATATTGCTCTCTTGACCCAAATGAGTTTAATAAGATCTCCACTTGTGACACTGTTACGAAAATTTAGGAAAGACAGGTTACTCATGAGGGAACCAACCAAGTCAAAGAATCTTAAATAAGCATGTTTGTTCATAGTTATGAATTGTTTAAAATGAAGTATGCTGAAACCATTTCTGAAATGTTCACTAGATTCACTAATATTATCAATGGACTAAAATCTTTTGACAAGATTTACTCTAATGCAGAAATGGTAAGAAAAATCCTAAGGTGCATGCCTAAGAGTTGGGAAGCTAAAGCCACTACTATTCAAGAAGTAAATGATCTCACTACTCTTAACTTGAAGGAACTTTTTGGTTCACTCATGACTCATGAGATGAATATCAAAATGGATGATGAAGATGATAGCAAAAAAAAGAAAGAAATAGCTTTTAAATCTTTCATTCTTGATGATAAATCTGATGAAGACTCCACAAGTGATGAAAATGAAGATCTAGCTTTCATTACAAGAAAGTTTAAAAGGTTTCTTAGAAGTAAAAAACAACGAGGAAGGAGATTCTTCAAGAAAGATAGGCACAAAGTAAAGCCTAACAGATTCAAGGGTGAGTCTAGCAAACTCATGAATGATCACATGAAAGATGGAATCATTTGTTTTGAATGCAAGAAGCCAGACCATATAAAGGTCGATTGTCCCCAACTCAAGAAGTATTTCAAAAAGGGGTTCAAGAAAGCAATGTTGGTTACATGGGGTGAGAGTGAAGATAGCAGCTCCGAGGATGAAAAAAAAATGAAGTTACTAACCTTTACCTTATGGCCTAAGAAGAAGATGAAGTAACTAATGATCATTTTCTTCAGAGGAACTTTAAGTTGCATTTGAAAATTTACATGTTGAATTAAAAAAAATAGGTGTTAAGAATTTTATTCTTAAAAAGTTAGTTGTTTTCTCATCTTGTGAAATTGAAACTTTGAAAGAAGAATATTATTTTCTGTGAAAACAAGTTGCCTTTGAAAGATGAAAACTTAGTTTTAAATGAAAAGGTTGATGATATTATAAAAATTGTGCATAAATTTACTCTTAGAAAAGAAAACTTGGACAAACTTCTTGAAATACAAAAGTGTGCTTTTGATAAAACTGGAATTGAATACTAACCAAAGATAAAACAAATTTTTTTGAGCAATATTTCTGTTAAAGTATTCTCAAATCATTCTAATACTACTTGCTTTCATTGTTATGAGTATGAACACATTGCTACACATTGTTCGTATATAAAATCACATACTTTAATTGCAAAATGGGTTTGGGTTTCAAAGGGAACACAACCACATGGAACTAAATGTTAGAGTTGGTATACTGAAAATTATATTTTTAATAATTAATTTTTTTAATAAAATTAATTTTCTAGTTTATAAGAATCTTAATGAGTAATGTATACAATATTATTTCTTTAATGTTATATATGGATGCCCTTTATTCTGTACAGTATTTAATCTGGCGTGTAGAGTATGGCTTACATACAGAGGATTAGATTTTAGGTTCTTGTAGAATATAAGTTTTGTGTTCACAGTTTAGATGGAAATAAACATACCATCGGTATAACTGTAGCACAGAGTTTTAGTAAGGGCATTGGTTATGGAGAACAGGTAATAGTGTCGTCTATTGTTCCGACTCTCTGTGCTAGTACACTTTGTGTGTATTGAACGGGACACATTGGAGTAATTAATTTTATACTGACTATATAAATTAATTCACATCCCAATGTTATTTATGAATAGTATTTATACTCTTAATCTTGAAATAATTATTGATTTGTGTATATTTAATAATCTTTATTTTGATTCATTAGAGAGTGCAATCTTATATGGGTCTATATTTTCGGTGAATTTGATAGCGGTATTATTTATATGGTGAATATTAATTATTGACAGAATTCACGTTTCGAAAGATCGGGATTGACGATACCCCATTAAGGAAGCTTATAAGTTTTGATCGGGTCAAACTCTGCAGGTGAATTTGAACATTTGACGGTCAAATAAGTTAAGCGGAAGGGTTTAAGGAATTTTAAGATGCCGATTAAATTAAATTGTTAGTAATTAAATTTAATTAGTGGGTATCAAGAATCTTAATGTGGGGATATGCGTTAAGCATTTAATAACAAGAGTTAATGCAAGAAGGTATTGAGATTATAACTCATAGTACAATTATAATTTTTTAGTGGTGCGAACTATAATTTAGTATTTTATGAAAATTATAAAAATCGCTACAAGATTTTCATAATTACAGATACCACTGTGAAGTTTTCTTAACTGCAGAAATCATTGGATGGGTATTTATGTTACACTAGAAGTCTGATTTATAATTACTCCACATGTCCCTACTGTAGCCCTATAAATATGCGGGTAGACTGAATCAAATTCTTAATTTGTCTTCAAGACTAAAGCTATCGAGATTCTGTCAGTACGAGTTCTCGATATATTGTAGCCCACACTACATTCGAAAATTGCATAAGAAAATACAGTAGAAGGTCTGACGGAAGCTTGAACTCATAATCAAAATCATAGTTCAAGATTCGACCAGAAAAAATGTATTCTTTTAAATTAACTGTGGTGGCACGGGTTTTATTTTTGATTATTCGATATCAAAAAAATTTATCTGGAACCCGTTTGGGCAATTGCCCATCTAGTTATTTTTTTTCATGAAAAATTGTTTACAAAACAATGATCTTGATAGTTTTGCCTTCAACAATTGGTATCCGAGTCGTCTTTTTTTTGTTTACGATTTATCGGAACGAGTAATTTTAGAACTGTACTAATTTTGTTTTGCAGGCGTTCTAATCCCGGTTTTATGATCATCATATTTATCCATGCTTGATTGAATGGTTTGGATGATGATTTAATTTTTTAATCACGAGGATTGATCGTAATAGATTAAGTATTTTTTAGAATTGAATGTGAGCTTTCGAGACATAGGTATCGATGTAATAGCAGTTTCTATTTTTAAATATCTATTTAGATTATTTCTGAAATTGTCCATTTTAATTTTTGTAATAAATAACACACCAAACACTCCTTCTCCCACTACACATTCGGCTGAGAGAAGGTGAGGGAGGGCCACCATAAAGATTCTAAGTGTCTACAAAGAAAGAATGAGGGAAGAAGAAAGAAGGAATGAAGAGAAAGGAAGAAAAGTTCAAGAGATGTGCTATAGAGCAAAGTCCTATCCTCCCACAATCTTCTAAGCATCAAAAGAGATAAGAAACTTTCTTAAACCTTCTGATATTCTCTCTCAAGATACCTCTCAATCCATCTCTATAACAAATCCTAAGAAAAAGAAATGAAGAATAACTCAAAAAATACGTTGTAGATGCAAATAGTGGACTACTAGGACAAGATTGTGCTTTGTATGTGCTTGCATGTGTGTGTTTTCATGTTTTATGGTTTAAACATGTTCTGGAGTTTTGATTTATATGATTTGAAGATATGCATGCAAAGAAAACACATCAAGAATGCACACAACACAAGCTAAGCAACTAAAACCCTAGGTTACCTAATTTTCCAGGTTTACCTACTTTCTGCCACGAACTTTAAAGCATCATAACTAGTTGTAGCAAAATGATCTTAAAGTGATTATTATGTCAAGACCTATCGTTTTGGGTTGTCTTTTATACAAAATTGGTTTGAAGTGATTTCGTCGGGTAAAACTCTAGATGTCCTTTTTGCAAAAAAGTGTCACATCTTGACCACTCTGAGTTGCAGACCTAAACACCCTAAGTTAGAGTGAGAATCGAGATGGGTCAAAACATAACAATTGTAGAGGACACATTTATCTTTCTGTCCACCGAAAATGAGCCAAAACTATGAAGTCTTGATAGGTCAAATCCTTTTCCAAAGTAACTATTGAGATTTAGTGACTGACAGACCTCTCTACCACACATTTGTTTGTGGCCCAAACCCAACTTTTTAAAAGTCAACTCCAAAAGTGGTAAACATAAAAAATGTAGATAACATATTAAACTAATTACTAACAAAAATTCAGCATAAAGTACCCTCGGATGATACTGCAAAGGTTTTGAGCATTCTCTACTAAAATCACATTCTGCAGACCCTTTTTAGGCTAGCTGAACCCGTTATATAAATTGGAAAAAATCTCAAATATTTTCCAAATACGTTGCCAAAGCACAAAACATGAAACTTGTAGGGGACATCTCCCACTAGAACCCCACCAAAACTCAGAGCCATAGCCCTCAAATTGATACCCTAAAACCGTGACCAACAGAGACTTAATTTTTATGATTTTCTCTATAAAATGTTGAAGGATTTTTACTAAAATAAGATAAATTACCTTTTTACCTTAAGAATTGACCTTGGTGATAAATTTGAAACTTATAGAAAAGTTTCTTATCTAATTGGTGTTCAAATTTCATAAATTAAATCAGTATCTAGGCACTTCAAAAATACTATCGCAACTTTAAATTTAGCAATTAAATTTTTACCTAAATTTATCTAAGTGTACGAATGGTGTATTATTTTGTGAAGCTTCAATCTACGGACTTTATATGAATTTGGTAAATAAATGATGTATGAAAATAATGATTTTGATTAAATGAACCCATGCCGATAGTTCGACTCTTTGCCGCATAAATTACGGTTATGCTTTGCATGCTTGTACTTGATGTTTTAGCAAGTTGTACCTTATGCTTTAAAGATTCATACTTTATGCTATATTGGTTTGTACGTCGTGCCATGTTTAGTTTCATACCATGCTATTGTTAAGTTGTACTTCAAGATACGAGATGTTGTACCATAAGTATCATTGCATTGCACTTGGGGCATCTTATGGGTTGGGTTTTGTGTGCAAATTATTGGCCAAAGGATTTAGAATAAGGATGGAGGATTTGGAATAATATCATGATTAGAGAGTCCTTGTTGATGGAGGTGTTGACAATGGGCCATATACGTCTTGAGCCGAGCAGCCGCTATACGCCGCTATGATCGGGAACGCTGATGAACTGGAACCTAACATATGGGAATGTAGTGGTACCATTCGGGTTATTATATTGATATGTAGACTTTGGGCCATGCGCGTCTTGAGCCGTATTACGTCTTGAGCCGTATCACGCGTTGAGCCGAATTGCCACTTTATGCCGCAGTGATCGGGAACGCTAATGTACGGGAGCCTAACGTACGGAAACGTAATAGTGGCATTCAAATTATTATGTTAGCTTGATTTACCTTCGGGCTTTGAACGTCATGAGCTGTGTTAAGTCGTGACCCGTATCACGTCTTAAGCCGAACAGCTGCTATACGCCGCTGTGATCGGGAATGATGACGAATGGAAACTTAATGTACGGGAATGTAATGGTACCATTATGAATATCGTGTTGGATATAATCAACCTTGGGTCATATACGTCCTGAGCCGTATCACGTCTTGAGTCAAACTACGGCTATATGCCGTACTGATCGGGAACGCTAATGTACGGGAGCCTAACGTATGGGAACGTAATGATGTTACTTAAAATTTGATTGATTAATTTATAACCGGGTTGGGCAACTACATTGCATTCATCTGCATCACGCACTCGCACCACTGTTCCTATATGTGCTTGTCCTGTTAAAAATAATAAATTATTTGTCTATTTGGCCTTAAAATTATATTGGGTATTATATGATATGTATTGTAGGATATTTTGTTGTGAGTTTGTTAGACGGTTTAGAAAATTTGCTTCTAGGCTTTGGATCATGACATTCGTGCCACATGTGAGTGTGATGAGTTCCTTGAAAAAGTCGCTCCCGAAGAAGAAGATGGAATCGAATAACGAAGTGAGTGGAAGGATCCAGTAGACCCCGATGATGCTAGCTGAAGAATTGAATTTTTACCTTTTGCTTTTTTTTTGGTTCAGTTTCCACATACGTATTGTAATTTTGTTAAATTTTTTGGTGAAATTATAATCGTTATGTACTTATGAACAGTTCAGAACTCTTAATGATATAATATTTATGATATATAAATATGAATAAATGGTTAAAATATTCTCCTATCTATATTTATGCATGTCCCGACGTGCCTGGAGGACGGGGTGTCCCAGTGATGGTGATGGTGGTGGTAGCGGTGGTGACGACAGTGGTGGTCGCGATGGTGGTGGTGATTTGGTGTGGGTGGTGGCAGTGGCGGTGGGGTGTGGTGGTGTGGCTACGTAAAACTGTAATACCACTAGAGTAATTTTGATATAAAAAATATTAGAAGGGACTTTTTGGAACATATTTTTTAGTTGAAACTTATTAAAATATAACACTTTTAAATGGGACCAAAGTCAAAATCTCCCAATAAATAAAAAATTTGTTCATTGTAATTAGGATCTCGCTTAAATCTAAAAGATTATATGACTTTAAGTTACTTTAACCAAAAACAAAATAAAATAATAATAAACCAAGAAGCCATGATTTAAGTTGTTATAAAAAAAATTATTTTTAATTTTTGCATAATTTCACAATATAGATTGTGTTTGATAGATCTCAACGGATAAGTTCTAAAAATATTTTTTTATAAAAATGAATGTGCATTAAAAATTATGATATTTCAAAAAAAATATGTAAAAATATTTTAGTTAAAAGGTAAAACGATAAGTGCTAAAATCTAAAAGTCAACAGGCCAATATTGCCAAACACAGCGAGGCCATGGAGTAAAAATAATTTTATAATATTATATTCAATTATTATTGAAGGGACCACCCCTCTACTAGATCCCGCATCAAGATATTGTTCGATTTTCACTACTTGAGCACTACGATTTTGTTCTTTCTATTAGAAAAAGGCCTCTTGGTTGGTTGAAAGTATAGCATACTTTATAAGGTGAGTTGAGAATTCCTACCCGAGCAATGTGGAATTTCATCCCTTTATATTACCCCCAGCATGTGAGTCCACGTGGTGGAATTAAGGTTCTCACATACGGCGCCAATTGAAGGGACCACCCCTCTGCAAGATCCCGTATCAAGATATTATTCGATTTTCGCCACTTTGGCACACACAGTTTTGTTCTTCCTCTTAGGAAAATGCCTATTCGTGAGTTGAGGGTATAGAACACCTTATAAGGTGAGTTGAGAGCCCTTAGCCGGGTAATGTGAAATTCTATCCCCTTAAAAATAAATAAATGGATAAATAATTGGATGAACTGAGAATATAAATAAAAGAGAAATTATACTATTGAATAAAAAAATGAGATAATTGTAAGGGGATAAAATTTCACATTTTCCGGCTAGGAATTCTCAACTCACATTATAATATGTGCTACACTCTCAACCCACCAAGAGGCATTTTTTTAAGAGGAAGAACAAAATCATGTGTGCCCAAGTGGCAAAAATTGAATAATATTTTAGTGCGAGATCCAGTATATGGGGCGATCCCTTCACTATCTATCTATCTTTCTTTTTTAACCTTTTATTATAACACCTCTTATAATTTTATTAATGATTCATTTTTCACTACAATAATTATTGTCTTGTAATAGTTTTGTGTTAATTTAGTGAGTCCGAAATTTACCTTTTTGGAAAATAGATTCGATCTGAGTTCGATAAAGGTTAGGCTTCTCTCTAGTCTTGTTATGGATTGAAAAGATCTTGTTGAAGTTTTTTTGGCTCTAAAATAAATATATTTTGATTATTTAAATCGTTTATTTGTTATTTTTAATTTATATATTATTATTATAAAAAATTAAATTAACTGTCAAAATAAATCACATTTATATTAATAAAATGAATAATAAAATATACATTATATTTATTTTTATTAATACAAATGTAATTTATTAAGACAGTTAACGATATTCAATCAATTTAATTTTATATAATAATAATATATAAATTAAAAATAATAAAATAATTAACTTAAATTATTAAAATGTATTTATTTTGAATCTAAAAAAGTTTCAACTAACCTCTCCCATCCATAACTGAAAAGAAGCCTCACCCTTTGATAAAATATGTGAAATGCCGGGACCACGAAATAATTTTCCAACCTGTAGCCAGCCGAGCACCACAACTCTCAATTTCTTGTGAATAATTATTCAACAGTTTTAATGTCTTACGTATATTGTTTACATAATATTTTATTTAATAAAAAATATAATAGATGAACAAAGATTTTGTTTGTAATAAATAACTTATATTTATTTATTCAGTTTATTTTAGTTTTTAATAATTATTTTATAATAATATTTTATTTACTTATTTTGTTTATTTTTATTTTTAGTTATTTTTTTCATAATAATGACTTATTTTCTTATTTGTTTTATAAACTCTTTTCATCAATTGATCAAATTATTATGTATTTAAAAATTTTCTTATCGAGATGGATCGAAAAATAAAAAAATTTACTAAAATATAAAAAAATTAAAATACCTAATTAAATAAAAAATAAACTAATAAATTCGTTTTTCACTGCTTATATTTGTTTTTAGTAAATATTTTTTATATTTTGATCAAATTTTTTTACTTACCTAATAAAACAATCTAAAAATATAAATAAATATTAGTCAAAAGATAAAAAAATTTTAAATAAAATTTTAGAATAAATTACATCTAGACCTTATATATTTTTATTATATATTACTGTTAACTCTTATTCTTAAAAATCATACTATATTTTTTTATTTTATAAAAATTAATCACTTTCGTCTTTTTATTTGTCAACGGTTAGTTGACTTAACAGAAAAATATGATGTAAGCTAATTTTTTTTAATAAAATACCAACTTTGCCCTTTTCAATCCATTTCTAATTGCCAATCCCTTTCCAATCTTCTCCCCCATCACCACCATCCCACTGGCATCATTCCAATCAATCATCACCGCCGTCACTACAACACGGCGAACTCACGTTGTAGTGAGCAACGGTGACGGCTCTCGATGTTCTTCCTCTGGATTAACTTGTGACCACCATCATCACCACTACGACACGCCACCAGCAGCGCCACCCCGTGAAACCTTCACCATCGCTATCACACCATATGCTGCCCTCGCTACTAACTCAGCCACCAATTGCAAGCCCCAAACCTCAAATTGCAACAGAATTGGAGGGGAGGGAGTTTATGAATAGAGGCAGAGGGGTTGGAGGAGGAAGAACATGGGGTTGGGGGAGAGAGGGGTGGAATGGGATAACAGGAGGTTGGGGGAGAGATGGGTGGGACTCCGATTTACATATATTTTCTTCACTTCAATTCCCTCATACGATTCGTTCACAATCAATTCAACACCTTAAAATCTGCAATTTGAGGTTTGACGAATAGATAACGATGAATTGAGATTTACGATTGGGGTTGTGATTTGAGGGTTTGCGAAGGGCACTTGCGGCGCTGGTTTGCGAAGGTCCTCTCTGTAAACCCACCCACATCCCCCACTCCCCAAAACCTCCTTCTCTCTGTAAACACCCCCAATTCTTTTGTAAACCCATCCAATTCCTTTATAATCCCACCCAAATCCCCGTTTGAAGGAACAATTCCTCTAGGACTTCCACCTAATTCCATCTATTAATGAGTTAAATGGGGAAGTTGAGTATGCAATTTCAAAAGCATCCAAACCGTACCCTAATTCTAAAATAGATAAGGTTATGTCAACACTTCATGAAAATGTAGATGGAAATGAAATAACAGTTGGTGGAGGAAGGAAAACAGAAGGTAGTAGTACAGATGGTTGTCAATATGATGACATTGCAAGTGAGGTAGACAATTACATGGATGCCCACCTAAACATGGATTTAGAGATGGAAATAGATTAAGAGTGTAGAGTCAAGAGTGATATGCATATCTTGAATAATGAAAATCAAGGGATGGATTCTGATGCAAATGAAGAACACCGAGACCCTTCAAGCTTGTTTTTTAGATTCTCAATCAATAGGAAACTCCACTGTGATAGTTCAAACTACCCAAGAGATGGATTCTGATGCAAATGAAGAACACCGAGACCCTTCAAGTAAGACTTTGGTATCGACTCATAATATCTAGGGCTTGGTTCTTCAAGATGTTGTGTCGACTCAATTCTTCATTAGTGTCGACCTAATTTCCACTTTTACCTCACCCGCATAATGGTGTCGACTCATAAATCATTTGGTGCCGACTCAATGCATTTCTTCAGATTTTCAAGTAAGACTTTGGTATCGACTCATAATCATTTGGTGTTGACTTAAATAGTTATAATCAGTCTAGGGGCTTTTAGAATCAACGCATCTTCGTTTGGTGTCGACTCAGAAACTTTCAGACAGTCTCGATTATTTTGGTGTCGACTCAGAAACTTTCAGACAGTCTCGATTATTTTGGTGTCGACTCAACTTAGTTTGGTGTCAACTCAAAACTTTTGCTTTCGAAAGAAACATCTGTGTTGACTCAACAAACTTTGGTGACGACCTTTGTTGACTTGGAATCAGGAAATGACTTGTAGTTTTGGTGTCGACTCATTTTGTTTTTCGGATGATTTTTTAGTGTCAACTCATGTAAATTTGGTGTCAACCCAAAAATTTGAAATCTAGAACCCAAAGGATCAATTGGTGTTGACTCAAAATACTTTGATGTTGACTCAAAATGAATCATGGTCTAATACTGAAGGTGTCGACCCAAAATTATTTGGTGTCGACTCGTCTGAGTTCCTAAAATGCCTTAGACAAAGACGTTAGGGTGTCGACTCAAATTTTCAATAGTGTCAACACATTTGAGAGTTTCAAGCTGTTAGCCCAAGAGCTTCTTAATTTGATTTTGATGATTTTCATAATTTATTTTTAAGAATAAATGCCTTTAAATGGATAATATTTTATATTTTCAAAATAAAAGTGTTAACATATTTTGAACAATTAAAGTTGACACCTTAGCA